>OZ024692.1:20819467-21013809 GCA_964016905.1 Perithous albicinctus
TTTAGAAATTCAGCGAAATATGTTATTTTCGCATCGTCATGAAGCGAAATTAGCGCTTGCGTTAAGTTGATAACCAGGTGTCGGTGCTGATTGCTCCAGTGGATTTTGCACACAGAGCTAAATTTCGGAAGTTCAACGTATTGATGCAAATGCACAAATTTTTGCATAAAGAAATTTATATTTGAGAGTTTGCAATTCAATTTGTTAATTTTTTCTTCTTTTCTAAAGAGACAGAGTCACCGAAAAATACATTGATAAAATTTGCTACTGCCAAAGCACAAAATATGAAACATTTTTGAACAGACAATTTTTTTTGTAACTAAGATTGCAAATATTTTGTATATTTTACACTTAATAGTAGAGTTCTGGTTACAAGATTTGGTAAAAACAAATTTAGTCCAGAGGGAAAAGTTTACTACAAAAGTAGACATATTTCCTGAGAAAGATCTAAAAAAAAATAAACCAAGTCCTATGATCAGATTATACAGTCTTCCCACAAAGAGAATTGTCCTTTTAGAATCAATTTGAACCATCGATGCAAAACTGGAACTCTACGATAAGTGCAAAATACAAACAAAAAAAAATTCATCAACAAACTTAGCTATAAAAAAAATTCCACTCACAACATTTATTCATTTTTTGTGCTGGCCGATTAGTAATTTTTTATGAAGGTGAACGTTTGTATTTGTACTATTGCTGAAACATATAATTTTCATGATTTTTAGGTGACTCGGTACCATTAAATCTATCTACGAATTTATTATTTATGCGAACGCTAGGGATGTCGGTAGGGTTTTAAATGTGCGTCACTTACACGGGTGTTTTTTTGTCGTTTTCGTACGAATGATTGTTTCACCGAGTCCCAATAAGTGTTCGCTGTCGGAGAATCGATAGTGCACTCCACTCGATTATCCATCGAGATTCCGTAATTCTAATAGCATTATTAGTAATAAAGTATCATTCTCGTTTTCTATTTAACGAAAGCCGGATGTATAGCTTATAATAATAATAATAATAATAATAATTATAATTATAATTATAATAATAACAATAATAATAATAATAATAATAATGTATAGCGAGCGTACGATTATAGCGGGCATATTCCATGCTAATCAGTGTAATGAATAATTTCCATTGTCGTACGATGTGTATATTTCGTTAAATCAATCATTGCCGTCGGTGGCTGCTAGTGACGAAAGAGAGAGAGAGAGAGAGAGAAAAAGAGAGCGAGCGAGATTGATTGTGCTTAAGTAAAGAAAATGAAAACGATTAATATGAATAACATTCTTCATGGCTTTTAGGCGTTTAGGTTTCGTTACCGCAATGCCAAAAATTACCTAGTATATTTTACTACTTTTATATTTAAACACCCTTTACGGAAGAAACAAAAGAAATTGCCGATCACAAGCATAATATACGTACTCCCAATTCACAGATTTTTCATCGATTTATTATCGATATTCCTCAAAAAACTGTAGTACTAGGAAATACCATTGATCGTTTGTGCAAATGAGAAAAATAGAAGAATCGGAAATCGACAGAATTACTCACGTTATTTTAGACGAAACATTTTTTGTTTATTTACCTCAGTTAACGAATTAATTACATAATAACAAATTATTTTATTTATGTCATAAATACACGTTTAACTTTTCATTTTTTTTTTTTTTTAATAAAGTTGATTATTTCTGAACTGAAACTCAAGAATCAGTACTTAAATATAAAAAAGACAGAGATTGAACAAAAATAGATACACATGACATTCGATTCTACAAGAAATTTTTTTTTTATGAACTAGTTAATAATATGTAAATGTTGAGGTGAAAAAAAAAAACAGGAAATGTTTCAAAACGACGAGGCTTCTATCTCCGTCATATCGGCGTTTAGAGGTATTTCTTTGTATGAACGGAACAAAAGAACTAGTATCTCCATAAACAGTTATTTGATCATTGTGCGAAGTATAATTGAATATGGTTGCGAGGATGCGTCTAGAGAATATAATAATTGGCAGGGAAAGTTTGTTATAATTGTAAAAAAAAAAAATGATTTCGCTTAATTTAACAATCTCTGTATAAGTAATTGTGGTATGAAAAGCCGAAGAGATTTAGGATTGATCCATGGTGTCGCGTTGTCTTGTTTCATTATCGAGATGGACTGTGGCCAAGTATATATTTTTATAAAATCTATTAAATGAAAGAACAGAAATAAATAAATAGCAGAAAACGTAGGTATTCTAATGGAATAAAAAAGTGTCATGTACCTTCGCCGCTTAAATATTCGATAAACTTCAAGAAATACGTTCCCCTCATTTTTTTTTTTTTAACGTGTTTCTTTTCTTGCTGGGAACAAGATTCTTTAATTGTAAAAGCACCTTTTTTTATTTCAACCGAACGGATATTCTTGTATGCGTAAGAAAATATACTAGTCACACGTGTTTCTGTACCTGGGAAAGGTATTACGACACTGATTTTGTCCCTCGAATTTTTCTCGTGCCGTTTCAGAAGCTTCGGCTACGTGGGCGTTGTACTTGACATTTTTAGGGAGGGTTTCTCATGCTAGATTTAAAATAATAAAGAGAGATAATTTTTTTTCATACGATCAACATCGATCTCTGGAAGATAAGCAGTTGTATATTATTTGATTGTTGTAATTCCCGATGCAAAGTGTCATAAACTGTTACACATCACAGATTGACCTAACAAGCATATATTGTAATAACTACCGTACCCCAAATGTTTCTACTCAAGACGATTTGTTTTGTATGAATCAGCGATCAAATAAACAATGTAATTGTTAAAGAAAAGCCTGAATAATATTTTTTCCCATCTTCTCGAGAAAATTGTAATATATAATTCAAGACGTGTGTTACGTGACACGAAGGCTTGTGTTCAATTTTTTTTTAAACAAAGAATTTAAGCCGACTATTCGGAAACTTTTAGGGTATTATGTTATTTGAATAACGGTTAATTATCTTAATAAATAAGTCGACGAAGATGAAAATTTGCTTCAGTTGAATTTACAAATACTTTCGATTGCGACGGAATTTTGCGTTTTATCGAAAAATTAATATTTTGCTGTAACTCACGCCGACATCCACTAAATGAACACAAATTTTTATATAGACGAAAAATAATATTCAGCTATTTTGCGTTTCAAATTCTGGTAAAAATCTACAATGGGGGTTCGGATTTTATGGAATTAAAATTTTTTTTTGTTTATTTCACAAAAAAAATGTATTTGAATTTTCTCAAAGCTTGCGGATTTCGGAAAATCTGTCTTTCAGATTTTTCTTTAAATAAGTGTCCAGTGTAATTTTGCATTTGCAACAATGGTTTTTATTAAAATTAATATACTATCATACATAAAGAAGCTTTAGATTATTCTTCGATAAATCAAGCAGACATTTCTTGAGTTTCATTGGCATTGGCTTCTTCTTCTTTTCGGGCTTTGTAAAGTTCCAGCAACTTTTCTGTTGCGCTCTTTCCCTCTTTGATAGCAGCCCCAAGTTTTTCCTACACGGAGAAAAACAGGCGATATTAAAAAAAGAATCATCGCAAGTAATTTATAATACATTTCAACACTAGGGAGAGAAAACTTTTTTTTAAGCGAGTGTGAGTTTGTAAGTACGAGCCGAAAGCGAGTTCTACAATCACACGAGGTAAAAAAAAAAAGGTTTTTTTCTCAAGTGATGAACGAAATTTTTCACCACGACGTCGAAAAAGGACGATTTTCTGCACGGAGGTGTGAAAATACGGCGAAAGGTGCAGTTTTCTGCACGTAAGAGTGAAAATACGGCGAAAAGTGCAGTTTTCTGCACGGCGGAGTAAAAATACGGCGAAAAGTGCACTTTTCTACGCAGAGGAGTAAAAAAGTAATTTATGTCCCTCACATTGGGGAATTCAGCTAGATTAATAGCTGGATCTTTGAAGGTGAAGGGTGTCCAAGGTCCCTGAATAGAAGGAAAGTCTGTGTGCCACAGTTTTCTGATCCTAACAGCAGATCCATCGTCGTCTTGGGTGCGAATCAGTTCCATCCACTTGACAATATCCTCTCGTATGAACTTAGAAACATTGATCCACTGATGTTGTCCGTTAACTTGAAAGAAATTGAAATTTTTTAGATAAACTGTTTTGCAATATTATTGAGTTATAGTGGTAGATTATTATTATTTTGCTTCCTGGCATTTTTTTTTTTAGATTTTTAGGTCTAAATACTCCGAATGATGTGAAATATTCAAGAAATTGCTCTAAAATGAGTTACTTTTAAAAAATCTAGAAAAATTCTTAAATGTCCTTATATATGGGGCATTCCACGCTGATTCATTTCATACAAAATTTTAACCCGAAATATCACGATATTTTATATTATCCCTCCAACTCTAAAATGAGGTCAACAATTTTTCTGATTTTCTTTTTTCAAATTTGAATTAGTTTCTTTTTTAGCTCGAATTTAAGAATCTAAAATTTGCTAGATTTTCGAAGTCGTAAATCAATATTTTTGAAACATGAGACAAAGGAATACAAACGATTATATTAATATTATTTCCTGTTGTTGAACTTACGATACTCTGCTTTTATTATAGGTGATCTGTGTCTTCTCGGTTTAACATAAACAACGACACCAGGATTTTCTTTTGCAAAATTGACCAAATCGTTTTCCAGAAAGTCTCTGAAATATTCGACAAAAGTTCTCGATCAATAAAAGTAGGTAAAGAAAGTTATTGAAAGATACGTCGAAAAGTATACGGACAACCGGTGAATTCCCAACAAAGAGGTTAGGTTACGATGTTTATAATTTATTTGTATTAACTACCTAATGCCGCGGCTCGATCCATGGTTTTTGCAGAATTTTAATGTCACTCTTTGTAGTTGACCCACGTATCGCCCAATGCCATTATTATATGCTGCACGAGGAAAGCAAGATTTGAGAAACAAGCTACTATTCGACATGATGTAGAGCAGTATTATTGGACATCGCTTGCGCACGTGAGAACGATCTTTTTCCTAATGGTTTAGGTGCTTTTTTTTTTTAATGGAAAAGTACAAAAAATATATAATAGATGGCTCTTGGATTACGAATTTCGTCTAGAGATTACAAACCTCAGAAATTTAAGTAGGAGGTTCATAAATAACAAAACAAATAAGAATTAACGCATAATGTGCAATTCATGCTTTCATACAGCTACTAAATTTGTGTAAAAGTTGGCTTACCAGTTTGAAGCCATTTTAGAGCGAACGGTTCGAAATTAGACTTAGTTTTAATAAAGTAAGTTTAAAGTTTGTGTTATTCAAATGTTAACTCTGGTTACAGTAAGTTTTGAATTTATTATTTAAATTTCGAAGTACGTTGCTAATTTACTATCTAAACTTTAAAAGTAAATTTTTAAAGTTTACTATTTTTATTTTAATGTAAATTTTTAAAGTTTATTATTTTTATTTTAAAGTAAATTTTTAAAGTTTATTATTTTTATTTTAAAGTAAATTTTTAAAGTTTATTATTTTTATATTAAAGTAAATTTTTAAAGTTTATTGTTTTTATTTTAAAGTAAATTTTTAAAGTTTATTGTTTTTATTTTAAAGTAAATTTTTTAAGTTTATTATTTTTATTTTAAAGTAAATTTTTTAAGTTTATTATTTTTTTTTTAAAGTAAATTTTTAAAGTTTATTGTTTTTATTTTAAAGTAAATTTTTAAAGTTTATTGTTTTTATTTTAAAGTAAATTAAAGTTTAATATTTTTTATTTAAAGTAAATTAAAGTTTATTACTTAAATTTTAATGACAGTTTGAAGATCTTTAAAACGGGGTTTTGAAACTGGGTCTTAAAACTTAAATTATCAACGAAAGTTTAAATTTTTTGTCTGGAAGAGCAATGATGAGTATTTGATTTCAATTAAGTTCTGAAATTTTATATATTATACAAAATTTCTAAAATAATATTATAAAATAAAAATTATATAAAAATAATATATAAAATGTTATATATTATATTATTACTATATTATAGTCATATATTTTGCACGCACACGCATTTATTTTCTACGTCACTTATCTAAACGTTTCAGACAATTTTCAGTATCCTCATATAAATCTCAACTATATCCCATGAAAGTATCTTCCTTTAAATCAGCAATCCATAAATAGATCCAAAAATATGAGAATCAATGCATATTGATAAAATTTATTAGACGAGTATCAAATTACACAGAGCCATGATTGTACAAATATATCTACTTTAACAATTTTAGGTACTCGAGGAATACCAATTCGACGGTAAAGAATTGCTCTCACCGAGCACACGACTCTGTGGAACTTTGGCGCTTCTAATAGCCGAGTGCTTCTCGTATTTGGACGAATCAGCGTTGGAAAATCGTGCAGCCACCAATTCCGGTATGATGTTCACTTCCGAATCGATATTGCTAATTTTGCCGATTGCACCCTCATCAGGACAGTGAACTTCGCTGACCTGTTGACCGCATTTGTACCGCATAATGGCAACGGGATTTATCTCCAGTTTCCCATCGCCGTGATAAGTTTCATCGTCTTTTATGCACCATTGTGAAGCCATTTGTCGAAGTGGCTGCAATGTGCTTGCGCTCTTTCGAATATTTTCCAATTCCTGATTACACAAACGCTCCACCTCGATTAGCCGCTGACGATAAGTATTTGCAATCAATTGACGACGCATGTTATAACGCTTTTCCGCTTGCGCCAGGGCCAAAGCATCCTGATACTTGGCGAGCTTTTTCTCGTATTCGAGGATCGTCAATTCACTCAAAGATTGCACAGGATTGAGATCAATTACGTCTCCTGAAAAATTGAAAAATCGATCTATGAGTCTCGATGAATATGTTATATTCAGACACAAAAAAAAAAAAAAAGAAAAGGAAAAAGAAAAAATTGGTTTTATATTAAATATAATAATTTAATTTATGTTTTATTAAATATAATAATTTAATTTATATTATATTAAATATAATTTCAACAGACACCAAATTTCAAATTAAAAGAAAAGTAGTGGATTGACTTTTGAATTATTTGTTACTTTTCACTAAAACATTTATACCTCGAAAACGATTTTTCCGCTATTTTTCTTTGAAATAATATGAATTAATTGTTTTATTGATATTATATTTAATTAAACCTACCAAGCTCGTTTGAAAGAGGCGATTCAGCTGCATATGCTTCTGCTGCGGCTCGAGCTGCAGCTGTGGCTTCCTCAAGAGCGTGAATATCGTTTCGCTCTCGAAGAAGCTGAAGCTCGTCACGCTCTTTTCGCCAGAGTGTCACCTCCTGCCTCAGTTGTTCACGTAAACTCGTAATAATTTCCTGAAGAGTTCTTATACGTTCGCGAAATATTTTGCTGCAAATAAAATAGAGTAGCTCAATGATAACGATGCAATTCTTCATAATAATAATTATTTAACTTTTGAGGGATTCACATTTTTCACAGATTTTTCAAAAGTTGTTCAGAATATCGAGAATTGTATTAAATAATTACAGATTTTTTAATCCGATAATTAATACGGAATTAAATTTTTTTTAAACTAAAACTTTTTTTTGTTCCAATATAAAATATCAGTTTTTAAATATGTAAATGTCTTGATTAAAACATTTTTATGTATATTTGAAGGGAATGCAGTAATAAAAAAAAATCGAAGGACAGATTCTTACATTCTTTTATTTTATTTAAAAAATATTTATAATAATTTATAAATATTCTTGACATTACAAAAATTAAAAAAAAAATGTTAAGTCAAAAAATCTGCCAAATATGATTGAAAATTGTTATTACATTTTATAATATTTAATAACAAAAAAAAAGTCGAATTATGAAGAAACGAAATTTAGTCTCTAACTCTGGATCCTCGCGATTTCCAGTTTCTTCTGTCGTCGTCTCAGGCACGCGATGCTCGTCTTCGGGTTGTTCAATGACTGCCGATAATTTCTCGGACGTTTCGTCATCGGACTTAACGATATTGTCAATCGGTGGTACATTGCGAAGATCAAGAACGAGCTCGGGTCTCGTTCGATTTTTATTCTCAGCCTCTTCATTCTCTTCTTCCGAGTACTCGACATTATCGTCGTTCTCCCTTTCGACCGAATCGTGATAATGTTCGTCTGAGACGCTTTCCGTAAAGCTCTCAGATTCCGATGATTCCCCGTCGTTATTGTCCATCGATAATTTGCACAATTACGTTTACTGTGTAACTATTAAAAACTATTGGAATAAACGTACTGGAAAAAATAAAAACGATAATACTAAAATGATTTCGCAGACATTTGTGACGTTTAATCGTTATTTATATTGCTTAGACGCGATTCTTTCGTTTTTGCTAATTTACCGGGTGTTCTTTTTTTTATTTCATCAAGACAATGTACTTGCTTTAATAAATTTGAGTGTAAAAAAAAAATTAAGTGCTATACTTGGCAAATTAATACGGAAATAAGAATATTTATTAATAAAAACCTAAACAGTATTTTATGAAATTTCCAAAAGTAATGCAAAGAACTTTTTTTTTACGCCCAAATTCACGAAATATCTTTTTTTTAAATAGTAAATAGTGTAATTATATACGTAAATCGTCATAAAGTATAATTAATAAATTACAAATTCTTAACAATTCAAGCTTTGTTTATTTTTCGTTTATTTCACACATTTTTTTAATATACTAATGGAATTTAAATAAATAATTGTAAGATAGCATTATTCGTCTATTTGACAAAGTAGCTGCCACACTACTTTTTTTTATTAATAAAGAAAGTTAATATATTATTTAAAGTAATGTAATATGAGATATTATTTATTAACTGGGCCACCATAACTTTTGAAAAGCTTTTTTTTACCCCTCCATATATTTTTTGCAAATTCTGTTTGCAATTTTTCTATAGTTAATTAAGAACAGAAGAGTATGTGTGAATTAGTAGATAAATAAATTAATAATAGTGATCTAATGAATATAAAGAATGCCTTATATGTTATTTAAAGCTTTTTTGTCATTCTTAAACATCTTTCATCTTAATGAGTGTGATGTTATAAATTAGAACCAATAGAATATGAAAATCCTGAAACATCTTCGCTGGAACATCAGTTCAATGAAATATTGACCATCCTTGCAGGATCTGATATTAGCTTGCCGATTTCAATTTTTGAAAAATATTTCAAAATCACAAAGGTGACTCTTCGATGGTCCAAAAATTGAGCAGCAAGTGAATAAAACAACCAATGAATCCGACGGTTGTAAAACCTTGAAGCTTGAATACTGAAAATCAAAAAATTATCACAGATGAAAATATGGTAGAAAACAAATAAATGATCAATAAAAAAATGTTGTACACTGTTAAAAATCCGGTGTTAAAAATCGATCTTACACTGCGATTAATAAAATCCACTCAGTTTCAATGGCCGGCGTTCAACAGCTGGGTGTGAATTTGCATTATAACCTCAAAACTTCTCACCGATTTTACTTGAAAATACATCAATAAAAATCTCTGATAATTATACATTTTGTTCTTGCCATAATTCTGCATCGACTGCTAAAAATTTATTGATTTTCACCTACTTATTGCGAATATAAATGGTTTAAAAAATTCGAGGTGGTAGCCGAACAATTAGAACAGTCTCATTTACATGAATTTGGCTCTGTAAAAAGTATTACTACAAAGATTCCAATCGTTTTTAACGCGCAAGATTTTTAACAACAGCATCTATTCTCGTACCTGATGAGACTGAGTTTTAGTGCAAAATTTAATTATCAGCCTCAGCATATTTTCTCGTAATCATCGCACGTATGACGTCAGTCATCATTTTCAAGTAAGGATGCGAATCAATCATTGCCTTGTAGCTCACTGTCTCCATAACTTCTGCCATATTTTCAGTTATAAATTCTATCACCTGAATTTTCAACTGATCGGCTCGTTGATTTTCAGCAATGATCAGCGTGTCGACGGTATTCTCAATCGTAAGTTGATCCCTCAGAGTTTTCTCGCAGATGATCTTGAGTCGGTGAATTTTATATTTTTCCGCAGCTATCAGTAGCTTATCCGGCATGGTCTTGACATTCGGCACTTCGTCCGTGTAGATGTAACGTAACATTTCGTCAAACACATCGGGTTCGACATCATTTTCCTTCACCGGATAGTCCGCTTTAGCATCCTTGAACATCATCGAAAAAACTGGACTCCGTATTGATAAGATTGCTTTATGCGCAGGAATCTCTCGTCCGCCAACGTCGATCGTCACATCGGTGTGTTCGTGATGTTCAAACAAATTCCGTAAATCGTCAAGGAGTTCACGAGCTGGTACTTTAATCACGTTATTCATCGACGAAATATCAAACTCGTTTCTATGTTCGATCTCGCAGATAATCGTAAATTTACGGCCTGGCGACACTTCTTCCATACCTTCAATCGTATCTGACGTCGTAAAATCACGCATTACTTTGTACTCCGTTACTTCTGTCGATGACACTGTTTGATGTGTCCTCGGGCTTAACGAGCATATCACCGTTTTGCCGCTTGCATTTACAAGCGAAACTGTGTATTTTATTGTTAGCTCGGATATATCGCACGGCATAAGACAAATGTAAAGATCCAACGTTCCGCACAAGGATGACTTTAACAATAGGAACCACTTGAGCTTTGCATTTTCACCGGGTGAGAATATCGGCGACTCGTACTGTGAATCAAAATTGAAATTTTCAATCATCCACGAGTACTTGAATCGTATAAACTTTGATTTCGCATTACCGAACTTTTCAGGAATCGGTATGATTTCGGCTTGTTGGTCTTCGCTCGACATGGCTTTGTATTATTTTTCAAAAATTTTTTTATACATTTTTTGGCATTCGTATACCTGACACGCACTTCACGAGCAACTGCAATTATATGCAGTGCGTTTTGGTTCAGGTCTCGGGTGGGTGTTATATCAAAAGATATGAGTGCGCTATCGTTTATCAATTTTCATCAGAATCGAACGTTCCGTCCATTCCAATTTTGATTAGCCAGTTAGAACGCCTTGTTTACAATATCACAGAGGTGATTCATATCCGGAAAATTACCTCCCTGTGTTAGACGTGTTTGTTGGAGAATCCTATGATGGAAGTGGTGTTGATGAAATGTTAATCATCCAAAATAAACAGATAACGATATAGCGGACGTGAAGGTCAATGTAAAAATAACGGGGGATTTTAAATTATATACAAAATAAGTTGATTCATCTTTATTTTCTGTTTTTCATTAAGTCACCTCTATTTAAGGAATTATGGTGATCATTTTTGACCTCCTCGTTGAGGAAGTCAAAAATGTAAGATTAGTAAGATTTTTTTTGCTACAACTCATAGAGGAAGCTTTGTTTTTATGAATTTCTTGGACTGACTTAGAAAGATATGATTTTTTTTTTAATTTTCTTTTTGAACAAAAAGTCAGAAAAAGATAGAAGCTGGCCCACAAAAATTGCGTTTAAAAACTTTTGGCATGCAACTTCTTGGATATCAGTCGTATCGCAAAAGTTTCTCATCTCGAAGTGTACTTTAATGTAAATTTATTTTTTTAATTCTTTAACCGAAGCATTGATCTTCAATAAATAAAGATAAAAATCGATTTTTCTAAAAATTGGACATTTTTTTTTAATTTTTCTGAAAGAAATCTCTAAAATACTATTCATAAAGACGAGCATTTTAAGCATAGAAGTGGGATAATTTTTTTGTTCTATTCTTTATGAGAGCTTAAAACTTAAATAAAAATTAAGAATCTGATGAAACATCGGAAAAACATTGTCCCACTTTGGACAAACAAAAAATTTGGAGAAACAAAAAATTGAGAGAAGGATATATATATTTTCCAAAAATTTTAATAAGGGTTTGAAAAATTAGAAAACAATTAAAACTCTCGTAAACAAAACATTAAAATATTGTCCCACTCCCAATTTTCTGTCCCCAGGAGGGAAAATTTTTTCCAAAATGTTACGAAAGTTCACTTTTTATTTATTTTTAAAACTACCATGAAAATTCGAAAAAAAAAATGTTCCCACTTCTCGTCTATGCTTAAAATGTTCCTCTTTATTCGTAGTGTTTTAGAGATTTTTTCGGAAGACATAAAAAATATCCAAGTTTTTGGAAAATCGATTTTTACGTTCACTAATTAAAAATCAATGCTTCGGAGGAGTTGAAGAATTTTAAAAATAAATTTGCATAAAAGTAAACTTCGAAATGAAAAACTTCCATTTACATTTTCTTTTTTTTATCGATACGACTTATATCCGAGAAGATATACGTGCATTCGAAAATTTTTAAACGAAATTTTTAGAAATTCACAAGTGCGCGAAATGTACAATGAAAAATTTGAAAAAAAAAAAATTGGAGCATGCTGCATCCATTGGGATGAATGATTAAAAAATTAAGCAACAATATCGACGATGCTCATGGGTAAAAGGTGGTCCTATCGTGGTCCTTTTTAAATTTTTTTCAAATTTTTAAATTCCGACTAACAAAATATATTGCTTTTAAATAATCATAACAATATCAAGTGTTAAAAAAAAAAAATCTAATAAAAATTCAAGTTTGTCGCTCAGAGTTGGCTCAATTAAATAAAAAAAAATCGGAGAAGTAATCCAAAAGATCTACAGGATGAGGACTCAGGTCCTCATCGGTATGGAATGACCCATGTGAATTAGTCGGTAAAGTCGTGACGCTCTCCAAGTGGTTGCAAGTGGCGCTCTCCTTGGTGAATTTTGAAGCGAGCATCAATTTCATGCCCGGAACGGTAAAATCCCCAGCGTTCCAGACCAACTTACGGTGAGGGGGGAGAACTTTTCAGTTCGAAACTTTCAGTAGAATGAGAGGCGTTGCGCTGAGCGCGTCGACTCGCTTCCAATCCGTGTCTCCACATAAACTCGCAACAATTGAATTTCCTGCGCGCAAAGTTTTCCCTTTCTTCTTTTTTTTTTTTTTCTCCAAATATAACTTCGTAAGTGCGCGTGTTTTGAGTGGAATTTAACGCAAATTCTGGATTACCTGACGACCAAAAAGTAGCTGCAAAGTGAGTAATAATTAATGGACCACTTGAGTGCACAAGCGCGCAATTAAAAATTAAAATGCGAGGTTGACGCGTATAGCGTCTGCCTCTCTGCGCCTACATCGTTTGTAGAACAGGTTTAAAAATCCTCTGACCCGCTCCAATTTTATGTACACTGTAATAATAATAATAATAATAATAATAATGGCATTGGGATGCTAAAGTAAATAAATGGTACGCGTCTCTCTTATCAATTGATAGTAATTTTCATATTCCAGAAACTTCGACCTCGAACAACGTTAAAAAAGATTCCCCTGCAAATAAATTGAATTCAATTTAAATTTAATATGTACGAAGGCTCTGTAGAGTGTTGGGGCAATTGCTTGCTCCAAAAAAAAAAAAAGAAATATTGACATAGAAACATAATAATGTATATGAGACAAAGTGAATTTGCGGAAAATTGTCATTTGTCATATATTTTGCATAATTATTTAAAGAGATTCAACAGTTTGAGATCTTGTCGAACACTCACCTCGAATTTATATAATAATAATAATAATAATTGGCCAAGTGTAAAGGAAAATGAATATTAATTGAGAATTGGAGCATATCGAAATAAACGTGGCAATCATTGCAGTCCATATAATCATAATATCTACGGAAAATATGTTTAGGTAGACTGTGGTTTATTATTATGATGAATTTTAAGATTATATAATCATAATTGTGAATAAAAATTGTGATCATATTGCGCTCCATGTCAAATCATTTTCATTCTTCATTTTCAATTTATTTATTAAATTCGTAAAGTGTAATAATATGTAATAAAATAATAATAATAATGTTGTTCAATAAGTAACAATATTACTTTAAAAAAATGTATTTAGATTTTTTTTTGTCCAATTTACATATTTTCCACGTGCCTTTAAACAGAAATAAGAGGAAACACAGTGACGTGTTTAGAAATAGCTGAAATTTACAATTTCCTTTTCTTTTCTATTTTATTGTTTAATGACTGGAGGAAGTTGTTGTTATTATGCATACTTTGAATTAGGTTTACACCAATTTTTATTTAAAGATATCAAGAAATTCTGAACTTATGAAATACAACGTAGTGGTCCATAAATAGATCGCATGATGTATTAATTATCTCGATGATGATTTATCTGTAAAAAAAAAAACCAAATATTTTTTCAATCTATACTGTTGTAGCTATCGTTAAGCATAATCGTTTTTCGGTTTGTTGATCTTTCTAATAATATGTCGACCCTATAAAAAAAATTCTTTCAACAGACTTTAAAAGAATAGTAATATTGAAAATTTAAAAAAAAATTGTTTTGCTTTTTTTTTTCAAATAAATTACCCAGATACTAGATGCAATTTTTGATGCCAATTTTTTTTTATACACTCTGAATATTCTGCCAAATACCCTGTAAAATCTACAGCGAAATATAAGTTGTCGCATTGAAAGAAAAAAATATATTTTCCATTTTGTATTTAGGTGAAAATGTCTTTTTTGTCATAAAAAAAAAATACAACATATTTTGCATTAAATAGTCCATGAAAAAACATAACTCTTTGTATCTCCATTTTTTTCATCGAACTTTAATCGTCCATAATATATTAACTTGAAAAAAAAAACAAATCATTTCCAAAAAAAGTGAATTAAAAAATCTGAAAAAATTCGCACAGTACCTTTAGGCATTAAAAAAAGTATTTAAAAAAAGTGGCGGAATTGGTGGAGAATGCATCATATACAGAAATTTTCCTTCTATTTTTACAGTGTACAATATTATTTCTTCAGACTTGAACTGCTTACGAATTAAATACCGTTTCACCGAAGAACGATGCGCTGCAAATAATTTACGATCGAATTGTGAGATACCTCTTTGATATTACGTAAAAAAAATTTAAAAAAAAAAAATGAGTCACGATGAAATATAAATTTCGACTAAGAAGTATATAATAGACATTAGAAAAGATGGAGGATTTAGTTGGTTGGACTCTCCAAAGCAGAACAACCGTTCGTACAGTTCACAGGAAGCTATAAAGTGGTTACTTTAGGCTTGCTGGAGAGCAGTGTGTTTGTACCCCAACGGGATGCTGAATTGCTGATGGCTGTTATACGCAGCTATAAAGAATGCTACGAGCTGCCAGAGAGTCGAAGAGAGTGGGGAAATTTTGCTGTGGCGTGCGGGCGTTACGTCATTAATGTTTTGTGTCAATTGCAATTGCCTAGACTCTCTCGTGTATCTCGATGTCATACACATCGAGCCAATAGCCCGTGGAACTTTAGCCAAGTACGCGCGTTCACTTTGAGCCATACACAATCGAATGCAAAGCTTTGTACAACGCACCATGAAATATTCAAGCAATAATATTTCTTTTATTCGAACTCGCGTTCTGGATTCACGAGCTAATGATTATCATTCAGCTGCGAATAGCTTTGGTACTCTCTTCACTACCCAGGATACATGTATGGGGCATATTTCATAGCAATTCGACGTGGATCCAGATTCTCCACCTCGTCCGCGATTTTTTATATGGTTCCTCTGACTCCAAAAGACAAATAGAATTTTTTCCAGATTTTTCAAGATTTATTTGACGTGTTTATGATTTTTTTTGTTTGAAATTAAAATATTGAGGGTCGTGATTTAAAAATTTGCGAAAATTTGAAAAAATCGTGTGTCGATTATAAAAAATGTTGAACTTTTAGACTCATAATATCTGGACCTTAGCTTCCATTGGTTAAACATAAAAAAAAAAAACGGTGAAGAAAGTTAGAAACAAGATTTGGAAAAATTGGATAGATTAATTATATTTTTTTTGCTTTGATGTGTATTCAATTTCAGTTTGTCTTATATTGTTATATTCTATAATTATAGACATTTCATATTTTGGACGTCCAACGTACAGACGCCCGAATATTTTTGTTTTCTCTAAGCTGCTTTTGTCGTTTTGCATCACTCTGAAAATTAATTCATCAAAAATAAAGCTTTCTTCAGATGTAAGCAAATCGTTATTAGAAATTTGTGCTTTATAAAAGTACAGTTTAATGAATTATTCATGCGAGCAGAGTCACGAGAGCTGAATATATACACCTTCACGTATATACATGTGGAACACGTATTCATAGTCGAGAGGAATTTTAGTGTCTCGAGTCTCTGGTTTCACGATGCCAACGCTTCTGGTATAGAAAAATGTTTTCAGCTTCAGGTATTTTCAGGAATGCGTATTGAAAACATCACCCCATGAGTTGAAAACTGGTTTTTCGGGGTCTAAAAGTAGGATCGGAATACATTAAAATCCGATTATTTTAATGCACGAACGGTGACAGTACGAGAGTGATGGATTAGAGATGAGAGATTTGAAACATTAATTGACAGTCATTTTGGTCTGTCGACAATTTTTTAAGGAATGCATTTCAAAGTCATACACACATGCACAGCCGAGAGGGATTTCTTCACAAAGCTTGGGGAGAGCTCAGAGAGATGGTAACGTCTCTACCACAAACACAGATCTCGTCTGTCCAGTTCGCCTTGAGACCAATCGGGATTGCGCTACAGACATCGTTCCAGCACTTGAGATCGAAGAATGCAATATTATCAGAGTTAAAAGACGCTCCTTTGCTGGTGTAACTTAATCCAATTGTTTTTAAAAATATTTATCGTTTACAGAACGCAGATGTTATAGGTATTGAAGCGTTTTTGTTAAGAAAGGACTTTATTATTGTTACGTATTATTATTATTATTATTATTATTAAACGAATGGATGCTTTTTTAACGATCGTTGTCCTGATTCAAATGAACAAAACGAAAGATTTGTTAACGATCAAAGTTGTATGAGGATGATTTAATGAAATATTTATCATTTATTTTTAGAATTGAATGTCTGGACTTAAGTTTGATCTCAAGATCATGTTTTATAAATTGGACCTTTAGAGAGGAAATTGTTATGGAGGATGATTTTAGTTCCTCATAGAGGAAGGTTTTTTTTGTAGAAACATTTTTTTAGTAGAAAAATGCACAAGTATTTTTGGTGAAATTAATTGTGAAGTTGGGGAAAACAAAACGCCGAAAAAAACCTTCGGAAATAAGACACCCGGGAAGACGAAGGTCGTCGTTAGAGGCGATCGACCTCTTCAGGTTCTATAGGTTCTTTGGCTCTCTCTCTCTTTGAGAAACTGAACAGACAAATTGAATTTGCACCGACCTAGATCGAAATCGATATTTCTCGGGGTTTTTTCAAGGGTCTTTTGCCCAAGATTTTTTTTTGGGAGCTTTTTTTGTCCATCATTCCTCTGAATGGGTACAGCACATAGATCATGGTAGAAATCACGAGTAAAACCGATGTGAGGCCAATGTTTACGTGAACATTGTGGCGCGATTTACGATAGCATACACTACATGTATACTGTCTGGCGCACTGCTGTTTATGTAAACCATTTTGCCAGTAAGTGGGAGTGAAAAGCGATGAACCTCATCCCAGTCTCGGTTCATACTGGACGATCATGCTAGGCGCTATTCCACCATTGCAGCTGGAGTAATATTATTTTTAACAGAATTTCATAATCTTTTTTATTTATTACTTTGCATCGAGTCGTTGAACGTCGAACCTGTGAGTGAATTAATTTCCTAATAGATTAGAACACAACGATGTCCCAAATATATAAATTTCAAAAATACCGACTCTGGAGAAAATTGAGAATTTGAATTTGCCTTCAGGGACCTCCAAAGATTCATTTACCTGAATGAACATTTTATTTTTATATACAATCTCAATTCCGGATGCAGAAGAAAAAAAAATCTGGTAGAGGATTTTATTTTTCTGGTCCTGTTTAATTCGATGATTTCCTAAAAGACATTGACTCTTTTGATTGTCACGATGTTGAAGTTTGCATCGTTGGAATGCAACGAAATAAAAAAATAATAATTGTAATGAACTCAAATGATTATACCAAATATAAAAAGTTACCGTTAACAGAAATTTTGAATTCTTCAGAATTTTACACATATCTTTTTTTTTCAATTTCTTTGCATTCCAATTATGCAAATTTCAGCATCATTGGTTGTCCACGCTGTAGCATTTGCATATGAAAACTTTGTGGCATATGATCAAGGAAATTGACCGTATAATCGTTATTTTCTTTTACACAAAATATCGTGCGCTTAAATAGGACTGGAAAATTTTTTTGTTTACACTTGTAACGCTTGTTTATATTGTATCCAACGAGTGAATTAATCTACCAAGCACACGCAATCGTGAGCATAATAATTGCTCGTATGTGTTTCCTGGAGAACCCGATGTCACGACGGAAGTGAATCATACTAGCTTTACTTCTCTTGTAACACTTCATGAGCCGATCCAAACCGATCGAGTTAGTCACCCCTGTTCTATAATATGTATATAATAAGCAAAAAAAAAAAAAAAATTATATAATGTACATCCACTGAGCATCGAGCACCGACTCTCCCAGAAGGTTTCAGCTTTATACCCGAGCCCGTTCTTCGCTTCGGTGACTTTTGTCGTCGCGATGAAATCCCGTTATTCGTACATAAGGCCAGGAACGAAGAAACAGGCCACTTCTGTTTGTTCTGTACGCTTCTTTGACCGAACGGCACTCCGATTTCCACCACCGGAGGAACGGAATCGGTTGACCCAGTCGCGTCGAGTAATTCCACACTTGGACTCAGATTGTGACCCCACGGCCTTGAAAGAACAGTCGCACACGTGACACAAATACATAATTGAGATACATAATTTGCGATAGAAAAAAAAAAACGAGACGGAGTTAAATAAATGAGGTACATCCGTGACATATAGGAAAATTATTGAAAATTAACGAGTAAATTTATGGTCTTGTTTTAGAGTCGCTGTAATTTTAGATGAATTTTAAAATCAAGCTTCAATTTTAAGCCGATTGTAGAATATTTAAAAATACCATTAATTCGTGTTATATGTTATTTGCAGTACATTCTATTTTATGCTTTGAATGGAAATTCTATTCAAATTTCATTTCAAGTCTTTACTCAAAATTTATTTTAAAAAAGCAAATCATAAAGTAACCTTGAAAGAGATTCTCAGATTAAATTTGATCTAAGACTTGAGATCGAATTTAAGATCGATGTGCAGTTGACATTTCAGGTGAAATTGAATTTTTATTTTCAAATTCTATTTGACATTTATTTTTTTGAAACACAAAAGTAAATAACATCGACATTCAAAAATATTGGGAATTTATAGCAGTTAATAAATAAAATAATGAAATAAGAAGAGAATATTATATAATCTACATTTATTGAGAGATTTTTGATTAAAATTAAAAATTCAAAAGAAGATGTTATATCATTTTTATTTATTAAGAGAATTCAATTACGAGCTTCACTCGTTACATTTATTTTGAAAGAATCTTGCATGGAAGTCAGAGGAAATATTTTTTTATAAAAGAGAAATAAATATTTAATATATAAGAGTAAGCTGGACATTTTTATTTAAAAAAAAATTAAAAAAAAAAAAAATATGCACCTGAATTCTTTAAGGAACAAATATCAACAATATGTCAAAACTGTAGATATATGAAAAGCGAAACCGCTAGAAATTCAAATTTCGTCGTTAAAATTCATGTGTATAGTAAAGCGCTAATAAATCCTGAAAATGATGAGTAAATATTTTTAAAAAATTTAGCAAAAAAAGATAAACCGACGACATATATTGTGTTTGAAGCATTTCTAATGCACTTTATTTGCGAGATTTTTTTATCTACAGTATACTTTGATCTAAACACTTCTTATCAGGAATACTAAGCTTTAAACCTGAATTTTCATATTTGTCCGCGCCAGCTAAGCTCCAAGTAAATCCTACATTCAAACACGTGTTCTCGTTTTTATCTTACATGATATGTGTTTTAGCTGCAAAAAAAAAAAAAAATATGTAAAATATTTACGTCGGTCTTTCTGTACTGGATTAATAAATACAATATGGATTTTAGGAAATTAGGATTAGAGACGTAGTAGGACTGGTGCACATATTGTACGTACAGCCCTGTCGTACATTGAACCACGGCGGACCTTGTGCTCGGGTGTTTGTGCTGAATGAACCGTCAATGGATTAACGGTGGACACGTGACATAGCGTCGGGGACTAGCACAAACATTGGAAGCAGGTATAAGAGACCTAAGCAGGGAAGACTGTAAAGGCACGTCGAGGGTCGGCATCCTCAATGCGTGTCGTTATTCTATATGCTCTAATATATCGAGTATATATATATATATAAATATACACATATATTGTTCTATAACATAGTACTAGAGTGCGATAAAAAATAATTCAAAGTAATATAAAAAAATATGCAGTGAATTCCACCGGTCTACGAGCTGGATCTCATCCTTGACACTTCCGACATACATTTTAGAAACAAAAAAGAAGTAGGCACTTTCTCGCACTAGTGCGATAAAGTTGTATACGAAACTGGTGCGAGATACTTTTTCTCAGCTCATGTGATCGCAACACTCGTCTTCGGTTCGTTCTGTATCTTCAGACTCGTCAAGAAAACGTTCGATCGCAATCGTATCGTAATATACTATTATCTCACTAGTGCGAGAAGTAGGCACTTCTCGCATTGAGTTGTATACGAAACTGGTGCGAGAAAACTTAGTCTCGGCTCGTGTTGCAAACTCAGAATTGTCAAGAAAAAGTTTGATCGCACTCGTATCGTAATATACTATTATGCCACGCGGTGTGAGAAGTAGCCACTTCTCGCACTAGTGCGATAAAGTTGTATGCGAAACTGGTGCGACAAACTTTTTCTCAGCTCGTGTGATTGCAACACTCGTCTACGATTCGTTCTGTAACTTCACACTCGTCAAGAAAAAGTTTTATCGCACTCGTATAGTAATATACTGTTATCGCACTAGTGCGAGAAGTAGGCACTTCTCGCACTGCCAAAATTTGTAAAGTTGTCTCACAGAAGCTGGCATTGAGTTGTATCGCAAGCTCGAGCCAAAATCAAGTGCATCTAGTAAAGATTGTTCAGGCTAAAGGAGTACACAAATCAGTCACAACCAAAACTGAAATCTAAGACCCCCTGATGACTAATATTACCAGTATTGCCTGGTATATAAATTCTCAACTGAAAGCAATTTCTGACTGAACTGAGGATTTTATGGTTCACACCTTATTTAGTTACTAACTCAAGTAACATATGCCAGTGAAGAAACGAGTGCTAAGTGATTGAAAGAACCATGTGTCTGCCAGCAGTTGTGCTCACCATGTTGAGCGTTACTGGTGCGTTACTGGTCCGAGTATCTGGGATACAGCGAATACAGGATACAGTGAATATTGCTCCCTTTCATGGCTTCTCTATCTAGACTCACGATACTTCGTTTGGATTCAAACTCTAAGCGTGTAAAAAGAGCATTGTGTTCTCCAAACGTGATTTCCTTGAAAGAATGACGAAATTTCACAGACACGACAGAAAGAACCGCAGTCTGCGGTCATTTGCACTTGAATAAAGTCCAATGTACGGTTTTACACTTACTGGATAAGTTATGATTAGTTCAAACGAATTTTTTGTCGCGTGCGTATAATTTCGCACAAAGTGGACTAATTAAAAATCCCATTTCTAAATATTTCCATGTAATCCAACAACAAGGAATGTGATATAAGATTTTGTGTTTCTGGAATCTCTTCAATGGAAATAAATTGTCATTTATCCGAAGGTCGAGAATCAAATAAAAGAATATAGTATTAGTTTTTATACAATTTATTTGACTAGATTAAAAAAAAAAATTCAAAATTCAAAATTCATTACAAAATTCCCTACAAACGACACCTTCAGTACTTTGAAGAAATTCCTTGAACAGAAAAAAAGGACCAAACCAGAAAACAAATCAGAATTACATTTGTCACTCCAAGCAGAATAACTAAAAAAAAAAATTAACAATCTATCGTATCTATACTTAAATTTTACATAGTTTCCCATGCACGGATTATTCACAGCATTCGCAAAAGATTCATGGAAAGTAAAAAAAAAAGAAAAAAAAAATACCAAAGTCTCACGATTCAAGTCACGAATCTCACGATTCATTGTCGTACGATTTGCCAAAAAGTTCTTCGTCACTCAATTATTGAAAAACATGCAATGCAAGTTGTAATACGTAGAAAACATGAAAATGAAAGTGTGCGGTATAAAAAAAAAGGAAAAAAAAAAAAAAAAAAAACGGAAGGACATGAGTTTCGTGAACAACGAGAATTTGTAATTGTTAGCCACTCCTGAAGTATCGCCACTGCGATGACTAGATTTTCCCGGTATTAGTCGCTCTGCAATGCGGTATAATACGGCATTAAAAAGTTAATACGTATACTGGCTGCTGACGGTACAATCGTTAATGCATAAGAGCTGACGGTGCAGCGGTTCATTCGTTCTCACTCGAGGTCGTGTCTGTGTGAGCTGTTCACTGGTATAATAAACGTGTTGGACCGCCGCTTCTACGAGTTTGTCGTAGTACGACAGATCCGAGGGTTTACCACGCTTCCTCTGGGCTCTCGCTGTGAGATACGGTTCTGTCACGGTATGCCAGTCGCGGTGAGATAGAACGAGATACGCGCATATTCTGTTACCAGATAGTGATAGAACGATACAGAACTGGACCGCATATAGGCTTACCAGACACACTTGCTCGTACACACACACACTGGCTGAAAGGAGGATGCAAAGTAGAAATTTGCACACTTTTGTTTCCTTATTATTTTTGAGATTTTAGAAAGGTTTTGGGATGCTCGTAGAGGAAGCTTTGAAAAAAAAAAAATTTAGAATCGAAAAAAAAAATCAAACATTTGCAAGCAAAAATCATACGAAATTTTGCTTGCAAAACTTTTGCGGATGTTAGATGAAAAAATTACAATTTTTTTTGGAAATTTCAAAATCACGTAAAATCCGAATCACTTTAAAAAAAATATTGAACGTTTCGTCAATTATGAAGAACTATTTAGGTGAAATCATCGAAATTTACGAAATTTAGAAAAAAAACCCAGCTTACAATACTGCACGTTAAGAATAAGTTACGAAAAAAAAAAATTTCACCAATTTGCAAAAAAATTGATGAGGCATGAAGTAAAAAAACGAAAACCAAAAATTGAAAAAGCAAAACAATATGTGTACAATTTTCCCCCGTTCGGTGTTTCAATTTTTCATACGTTCAAAATACGATTCTAAAAAATGAAATACGTTTCCATTTTTCGATAAACATTTCTGTGGGAAAAAGAACAAATCCGATATTTTTGGTTTGAAAAAAAAAAAAAAACTCTTTAGAACATCATTTCTCGAAGCGAACACTGCAAAAAAAAAAATCATAATGTTGACACGTTTGGAAAAAAAACCTGTAAATTTCCGAAGGAAAATTTACTTTTTTTTACTACTTTTCTTTGCAACTTTAAATCGACTTCAGCTCTGTGACATTCTGAGCGCAAGCAATATCTGAGCTTCATCTCCTCGTGGCTCTATCGTTATTAGCCTCATTTTTCTCCACAATTTTCTGCAATGCGGACTGAGAAAACAGGTGGTGGTATACAGTGGCCATGGCCTCGAGGTTGCTACGGAGTTTCAACCATCGATCCTCCACCTCTCTCTCTCTCTCTCTCTCTCTCTCAGCTCCTATTTTCGTTGCATTTCGTGCAGCCTCCCTCTGCCACAAGCCAGAGTACACTTTATAAAATTGCTAACTGCTCGAGAACGATCAGCGCGAGTATGCTTTACCGCTCTGGTGGTATTGCAAGCGTTGCTGACGTTTCGCGCGTTGCATAGGTCTCATAATGCACTCACATAGAAAAGTCGTGTTGTCGTATGCTAAAAAAACGTCTGTGTAGGCGCAATTTTGCCCACGCACACTCGAAGCTACAGTGGTGAGCGTGATTATAAGATAGCCTCACAAGTATCTCTGCGACTTTGCTGAGGAAGACCCTCTCTTCGAGTACAGAACGAACAAGACCGACTTGACGATGAAAAAACCTCGAGCTCGATGAACTGGAGGTTTATTCCCGCTTGAGTTTTATTATTTCAAGAAGAGGGCTTTCTTTTTTTCGGTAGTTTCTAAGATTTTACATTGCGATCAAGATTGTTATCAATAGTTATTATTTTTCCAATTATTCACGAGTTAACAATTAGTATTATTGTCAATATAGTTTATTTCTTTTTTGTTTTATGCGTCAGAAAGAAATTTCTGAAGAATTAAGAGATTGCACAAAAATAGAGGAGAAATAAAAGTGTAATTGTAATTTGTCATAATTACAGCTTAAACATTTATTTATCTTTGTGCAATTTTTTCTTTGCAAAATATCGTGTAATATTATTGTGTGATTTTTTGAGTGCTCAAGGAGTTTACCGAATTTAAACCTTGACGTCAGTGAATAAATCTGAAATTCTAATGACTACGATAATGTTAATAATGTAGCGAAAGTATTAAGTTGTTGAGCTGTATTTAATGATCTGTTTGCCCTTTTATTTTTCAGCCTTGCAGGATTATTTTTAAGCTGTCTGTGTTTCACTCGGAATAGTTTCAATTCATTTAAACAGCATTGACAATTTTTACAGCGAAATGTAAAAAGAAAAATTTGTGTATCTGTTTTTAAGAATCATAGTTTCGGAAACTGTGTTTCCTTCTATTTAAATATTTTACAAAAATTCATTTTTCTATTGTTTTGAGAACACCTATTTTTTTTTATATACAAGCGAGAATAATAACATTTTTGTATAATTTCGATCGAGAGATTTTCATATCCAAGCCATATTAATAAATGCAACTTGCCTCGGATGTGATAACAGAAATATTTCCGTTTCAATGAAGGAATTGACAGCTGCACGATAACGATTATTAATTAATAATAATGTATGAAAAAATAATTAATAGCACGCATCATTAAAGAGATACGAACCAGCACATCGATACATACAAATATTTAAGTCGAATATTAATTTGACCATTACCCTAATTTAACTCATTTTTAAATTAATTAAAAATTAAATAATAAATTTATAGTTTCGAATTAAAAAAAATTTTGGTGCATTTACGTTGTGTTGCATATGAATAAAAACTGATAAGGAAACAATATGCAAAATCCTTCTTTGGTGACTTTATTAAAAAAAAAGACAAAATTTCAAAACACATATCGCTTCCGTATAATAAATTATAACGAAAAATACGTGTTCAGGAAAACGAGAACATCAAATATTGTTCTACTTTTTCCTTGAGTTACGATAAGATAGCCAAATGTTGCACTGAAACACGTTGGTGTTATGCCAACTTGTCTCTGGCTTACAAGCCAAATGTGTGATTTTTCTTTTTTTTTTTTTTTTTCTTTCTTGTAGTACGTTTCTCGCCATCAAAGTTGTTGAGTATTGCCGAGCTCGTGCGCTCAAAGATATAAATATATATTTGGTGTAAGGTATCAATTTCCGACGTGGACATAACGCCAGTTGTGACTTTCACTCGTTTCTCGTTTTCCTTGCGCAAGATGCATTGGAACTATTTACCCGCCAGCAGGCCACATTGCAATGCTATCCAAGATTTCATTAGACGTTGACAATATATATATATTTGGTAAAAGTTGCGCATACGTAGTAAGCCAATTAGGCGATACTGAAGAAAAAGAAAAAAAAAAGACACAAAATTTCTAATTATCGATACATTTCGGATAATTGAAACGTAAAGCTATATCATTTTCCTTTTAAATTTGAATTTAAACTGATAAGCACAAATTCCAGTAATTAATTCATTATTGTGATCCAACAAACGATCAACATTCTTTTCAATAAATTCATAAATGTGTATGTGTGTTTTTTTTCATAAATAATGAACTAATGAATTTAAATAATGGCATTACGTTTATTTAATTGAGGCAACTCTCAAAGTTCATCGCCAGAGCTCTTTATTTATAAAAAGCAGTGGTTAGTTATTTATAATTATACTTGGAGGTTTTAAAAATTTTTTTATTCATTTCTTGTTGAATTTTCAAAAATTTGTGAGGCAACCTTAATATCTGATATTTGAACTGGATGTTTTCCTAGAGTAAGCCGTGGATATCAGACAGTGAGACCGTGAATATGAGTAAAAGTGTGCAAGAACAAACACATGTTTCTTTCTTATCACACAGGCAGATAAGTAAAATAAATCTTCTCTGGTGACAATCGTATACAATAAATGAGAGCCACAGTGAGAAAGGAGTTTATTCGTAGGTTCCTGGATTCCTTAAACATTATCAAATGATAAAGTATATATATATAAATAAATAAATATTGCAAAATAAATAAATTGCGTCCTTATTTAAGACACAAATAACGATTTTATTAATCAGTTACTAAATGTATGTTTGCCAGAAAATTTCCTACAATCTAGTCCAACAAAAATTCAGATGATTGAACGTGTCACAAATGTAAATTTGACAGCAAACATTAATTGACGTAAGTTTAAAAAATTGCTCATTTAAATCATTCAGACAGCATAAAACTAAAAAAAAAAGAGAATATTGACATTTACTTACCTTCACTAAATGTTGTAACACTTAATTATTTTTATTTTTTTTTTTAATGACTGAACAAATACATATATTTATTTATATTAAATAAACTCTTTTCTCAGTACAAATAGACATTAAATCATATAACACCTCAATAAATTTAAAAAAATTCCTCACCCAGTTCAACATTCGAATAAGTATTCGAAGAATAGATGACGTTCGTCAATCATTTGACCATCGAGTGCGTCACAAACGTCGTTTACGTACGAATAAATAATTTCGCGGTCGCGTCGACTCATTCGCTGATAACAATGTTTTCATTGAGATTCCGCTGCTGCTTGGTTGGACGTACAGCTTCTCCATTGTCGGTTTTAGACTCGTAAACCATATCAGCGGGCATACTCCTGCAATGAGCATTACAGTCTATGCACTTGGGTACTTAATTCTAGCAATACGACCGAGCGAAACGTGATGGAAGATGAGGAATCTCTCGTGCAGTTAAAATCAGACCCTCGTTATCTTTCATTCTCAACGTTATAATAATGGAAGATAAGATTTGGAGCGAGATACAAACCGTACCAGCTACGACTCGAATTTCATTCTCTCTTATCTGTGTCTCTCTGGCGTAACGAAATATCCACAGATTTAAAAGTCTCTCAGTCCTCTCTTCATGAGACACTTGAGATGAAAAGTTACGGTGTTTCGTAGATTACAAACAAATTTTTATGTCGATTAGATATTATGCATTTAGAATGACAGATACTTATCGGGACGAACAAAAAAAAAAAAAGAGTTCGTTGGCCCGAACGGAAGTGGCGATGTGATTATTTTTAATAGACTCACTGTAAAAATAAGGAAGATCGTAAATTTACCAAGAGACACTAAATTTAGAAGTCGAGTACACGAAGTGATGAATTTGTTTTCTTAAATTTACTTTAACTTACTTAACTTACCTTATTTTTGAATTTTTACAAAGATTCTTCTATGAGGATCAACTTTGGTAGATCAACTTTGGCTTCCTTAGAGGAAGCTATGCAACAAAAAAAAATCAACAATTTTCAAAATTTTTAATTCTTTATTGAATGCTCACCAAATACAGTCATCAAACAACGACACATTCTAAATTCAAGTTACAACATTTCCGAAAAAAAAATTACGAAAAAGCAAATTTCTATAAAATCAGAACTGCACTTCAGCAATTTTTCTGTATTCCAAAATGGGTACTGTAATTTTTTTAAATACTCCAGGACTCTTGATAATGTCTCTAGACAAAATTCATTCGACTTCACTACTGTGCACAAGCACTCTTTTACTTCGAGTCTGACAGATCGGAATTCCTTATCGTTTCATTTGTGTACAGACTCTTCTCACGAAGTCTATCTAACATAGTCATATTATGTTCGTACATCAGTGTTTAACATACACACACGTCATTATCAGTTGTGCGTTTCTCTCTTATCGTATTTCACTGACTTCGTCGATTATTAATAAATTTCATCGTGCTACATTTTTTTTGTCAGTCTAGCTGGAATGGATCTCTTAAAAAGCTTAGATTTTTCTTAACATTTCCTCCACTCAGCTGGTGTAGAATATTGCCAATGAAAATATTAGCTCGACCTACTGTGTCATCTAACCCCCATGCAACGAACCCAACATCCTGGTTCTGATTTTCCTGAATCTTCTAAAATACTCGCTAGATTTTATGGAAATCAGAGAAGATTTGTAATGGCTCGTATCACATACTGGCACGCATACTCCGATATAAATTTTGCATACGTTTTTCTTTGTCTCGTCACGTCGTTACGGACGTCATGAGATACTCATTGCACAGCCTCCAAGGACCCTCATGCGATGTTTATCACGCATAAAGTAAGATTCTTTGTCTTCTGGAGGACACCACAGCTACTGAATAATATTAATCCTATTTTTGTTCCATTTCGAGTGGCTTAAATAAAATGCATATACTGCCAAATATATATTTCTAAAAACATTTTGGTAATTTCAATAAAATCATATTATTTATGTCAAATGAAAGTTAAGAGATACGAAATGTTTGGCTTTTTTTAAGCAACCAGTCATCGAGTTCACAATTTTTGAACCTAAGCTCAAAATCCTGAAGACAAATCTTAATTTCGAAATTACAGAAGTTCGACCCTGATGAGTCTTGTGTCTCCATTCAAATGCAGGTATTATTATCAGACGGTTTTGTAGAAATTAGCAAAAAAATATCCCGGATTTTCACAATTTAATCGCGGGTCATAAAGGCCTCTGATCGCTAAGCCTCTCTCGTTACAATATGCAATCTCTGCTCTCACATCAAAGCCACTCAAACAGGTCGATCGAGTTGAAGCTGATGCACCGAATGCGCGGGCGTTTTTGAGCTCTCTGGATCTCGACGGGTTTGGAACACGTTATCGCGGATGCACCTCCCACATCCTGTGACTCATTTAAAGTATATCTATATAAGTCCCTACAGTATATTACCCCGGGTAAGCGAATTAGCTCCCTCTTCCCCATAGACCGACATAAATATACATGGAGAATAGGCTGTTGGTATATAATGCTGGACAAAGGGTCGACGTTGGGTATATAGGATAGCCTCTCAATTGCACAATGTACATTCGCAAAACTTTGCACTCTCAATATGCGAACGTCCAGAGTGTCTGGCCAGACGGCGATAACCAGATTTCATTCCGTAATCGACGTTGCCACTGTTATAACGAGATGTAGTGAAAGTTGTCTGCGTATGAAAATACTTCTGTACGCTTTTATCGCTCATTTTAAATTTCTTCTTTGAGCTTTGAGCGCATTCTTCGCTTATCTCATTTTCGACATGCAATATTATTTTTGTTTAATTGTGAATTAATGGAGTTGTGACTGACGATTTAAATATTCATATCTAGAGGAATGAATGCGACCAATCGCTGTAATATATTATTATTTAATTTCGATGAAGCTGTTTAATGAACTATTGATTTGGGTATCTGAAGCAAAATGGGTTTTAGCTTCGCACGTTTAGAGAAAAATATGGTGATTATGAAGTGACGATTATTTATTTTTAAATCTAGAGACTAGTTTTTTTTTTATAGTTACAGGAATTCTATTAGAGGTATTCCTGGTGGACTCTGTAAGCGTTACTCGAAGCAATTTTAATATATTCTTTTAGATTTCTTTTTACTGAAACTCTTTTTTTCTCATGAATTTTTTTTATATAAAAATGCGTTGCTCCAATTTCAGAAAAATTTGAAATTTTTCTCAAAAATCATGTATTAGATACAACAATTTTTTAGCTCTAATCCAGAGAGGTCAGACGATGGAGTCGATTTTTTAAAGCAGTTAAAAAAAAATCATTAAAAAATGGGAGAAATAAAATGACTTTCCGAAATCGAAGCTTCCACCGCGAAGTAAAAAACTTATTTCGTTCAGTTCACTTACTTTAGAGAGTCATTTAAATCACCAGTATGCAGTGAAACATCGTCACATAAATTTACTCGAAAATTATATATACAGACAGAGCTGTGCTCAATTGAGCTGACGTTTGTGAAACGGTGAAGATTCACTTGAACCAAGTCGATGGTATTACAACCAGGAATTCGATTATTCGTTGACGTGTCTTGTGAACGCAAATACTTGTCACGTTTCTGCGGCAACCTCGCGTGTCTGGTTACCCCTTTGTCGCCTTTCATTATGACAGACAAGCTTGAATTCGCTTCGGTGTTCAATCTCGCGATTCTCCAATCTCTTTGTTTGTACAATTGTACTCAGCTGTCATAATTATTATTTTTATTTTTTTTCATATTCTTCATTAATGGCTTACAGACAAAAAAAATGGGCTTACAAGAAGCACCGAATTTTTTAATGAACTTTTTGGTAACGAATTCACGCTTCGTTCCCATCAGCCTTTGACATATAATTACGTGTATGGAGTGTATGGCTCTTTTGCGCGTACACTCATGCATTACATTCGCATAAGCGGGCTTGTTACTTCTAATTGGGGTCTGAGCTTTTTTCCTCTTCTTCTTCTCTTCCTGGTTTCACTTCACTGCGTGAAATAATATATATGCTGGTTATAGACATCGTATACACATTGTGAATATACATATGAGGTATTTTTATCAACTCGACTCATTGTAATTAAAAAAAAAAGAAAAAGTTGCAAAGTAAAACTTTGCACATTGCTTCCTCATTGATTTCCATTTTTCACAAAGAAACCACTACGAGGAGGCGTATTTATTATTTTTGGCTTTCTCATAGAGAAAATCTGTGCAAGAAATGGAAATTATGAGGAATTAATGTGCAAAGTTCTACTCTGCAACTTTTTTTTAATTTGAATAAACCGTTTTTTAAATCGTCACTTTTTTTTTTGGTAGTAAAATATTTTGTTGACCTAACAACGATAACCACGTATTTGTTGTTATTTTTGCGTTAGCTTAACAAACCCGTTTTTGCCATCGTGTGTTGGAGTTCAGTGTAGAAAGTATTAACTGAGGTAGGTGAACTCGGTATAAGTTCGCTCACACGCACCCTTCGACCCTTCGGAACACCTCGTCGTGATATTCTCGAAGGTTTATACACCCGGAAGACGCATGTATACGTGTGTAATCGTATATGCACGCTTCTCTTGACATACACATGTATGCCAGTAAAGGAGGAGGAGAGAGAAACTCGCAGAGCTGGAGGGAAGAAGTAAAAGGGTGACGAGATATTGAATAATAAAAAAGCGTTGGGTTCGCCGGTGGTACGGTGATATAGAGATTTGACATTTCAGTTTTGTATTTCGTCGTCGTCTGCGTCATCGTCACTGCAGCCCTCATTTTTCATCAGCGGTCATGAAAGAACTGCATGCGCCAAAAAAAAAAAAAAAAAAAAAATAATAAAAAACAAAAGAGCGAAAAACGTGTATATGAGTGCAAGTTGAAATCACGAGGAAGCTCGCCCAAAGCCTCGAGCCACGCGTAATTTCAACGAATACTTTTTGCTGTGGTAGAATGCGCGATGGAGACTCGGCAAACAAAAGGGTTGCGAATGGGAATGGTGTGAGTGACGAATATAGGGGCGGATTTTTTGTTTGTCGTGAGGTTTTCGTGGCAGCAGTCCCTGAGATTCTAAAGATTCAAAGAAATTGGATAGAGCTTTTATGGATTAAAAAGCCTTTGTCGTTGACAAATTAAATAGTCGAATGAGAATTTTATTATAACAATATATATAGGAAGTTCTGTAAAAGAAAACAAGGTTTAATGTACCGAAGGATTATGGATGCTAAGTTAAACATTTTCGAGCCTTAAACTTCTAAAAATAGTTTGTTATTACTTTCCATCTTGCGCAAAGTCCCCTTAACGAGGAAAAATGATGTGAATGAATTTTAAATTCCTTACAGCGAAAGCACTATGCAGATTGGCAAATAATGAGGAAACTATGTTTCGAGGTTTCATCCTTTTTCCTTGTTTTCAATATTTGATATTACAACTTTTGAATTCCATTACACTGCTAAAAATCCAGTGAAAAAAATTGTTCTTGTACGTGTTCATAAAGTTCTCATACTTCAATGGCCGGTGTTCAACAGCTGGTCGTCAAATTGCATTATAACCTTAAAAGCTTTTGACGCATTTTACTCGAAATTGCGCGAACGAAATTCACTGATATTTCGGGATATTGTTCGTGCCATAAATCTGCATCAAATGCTAAAAAAATTATTGGTTTTCATCAACTTGTCCCGAAGATAGATGAGTTTAAACTTTTGAGGTGAGGGCTGAATAATTTCGCCACAATCATTTGTGTGAATTTAATACTAAAATAAAGTGTTACAAAACAACACTAAATGTGTCGAGACTGGCTAAAAAACACTAACAGTCTTTAACACGCTGGTTTTTTAACATTGTATAATAACAAATTTAATAAATATTCAGTTGTATATATATTTTTTTTTCTACAGTGCATTTTGTTCACATTTAACATTTCCTCCCTTTGTATCTTTTCCATTCCTTACCTCTGCTTCTTCCAATAAGAAGTTCAATCACTTTCAGTTGCCAGACTCGACTATACAGATCATCCTGTAGAGTTCAAAGTCTGATAGTCTGTTGATACACTTTCGATCTTCAATTTGGTCACTGTAGCCATCGTTATTTTATTTTATTTTATTTTTTTTTTCTATCGCTCGTCCTCGCCGTTACAACATGATTCATCAAATGTGCGTTCAGGGGAGAAGGCAAATCGAGTCATAGCAAAAATATGATCGTCGTTAAAATGTGCGTGTTCAGCACGTGCGGTTGTGCATGATTCAGACGATGTAGAGCATTAGCAGTAATATTATGCGTAAAAAAAATTATATTTGCTCATTGGGTGCAACTGTCGGACGAATGTGTAATGTCAGCCCTTTTAAAAAAAAATCTGGAACCATTATATTTAATCCTCTATACGATAATTTTTGTCATTCGACATGTTAACGGTGACAGAATGAAGGCGCATCTTGATAGTGCTTCAAAATAATCTAATGATAATTCGTAATAGCACCGTCGATCATGACGCATCAAAGTGACATGGAAAGTATAATGAAAAATATACAGTTGGGTGCGATGGTCAAAATGAACCACCCTAATGCTCAGTGTCCCCGATATGTTTTATAATACATGGAAAAAAAATATTCGTAGTAATTTTGTCACGTCTCCTCTCCTTTTGGTGTCTCCTTTGCACCTAAACCAGTGCGACCCGATTTCTCGTCGATATCTTATCTTCTTTTCTTTCACTCTCTCATTTTCTTCAATGCGAGTTGAAAAAAAAAAACTTGCTCCATTCGTGACGTTCTGTAACAGGAAACGAAACCTACCTTCGATCGCGATTCTGACCTGCTTACTGGTAATAGAACACTGCGTATGTGGTTAGAGAGCACTTTTTTTTTTGCTATCCATGACATCACGCCATCGGTTATAATTGATACTTTGGCAAAAGCCAAGCAATCTCAAGATGATTTCATTTCGTCACAATAAATTTCAATATTCCAACAAAAGAAAGCATTGAATCTGAAATAAAATCAAGGATTAGAAGTGTATCTAGTAAATTCTGGCAAATTTCAACTAAATTGAGGCGGTTAATTGTCCTGTGAGTCGTTTATTTATCTGAAGTCGTCAAAATAAAAGACGAGATGTGTTCTTAAATAAAGTTAAATAAATCCAAGTATGTTCATAATGGTGATTTTCTTCTATTCAGAAAATCACCATTTCTTAGGTTCTTTATGACCGGAATACCAAATACGAAATCGAGCTGCGAAATCTTTTTATAATTTACAGACATTGTATTAACGATACTTTGAATTTTACAGGTGAAAATATTTCTCGATCGGAAGCCAATGGACTGTAGGACGAGAAGGAACATAACTCCTAGAAACGGAGTCAGGAGCGAGTTTGTAGACATGTTGAGTTGTTGAACAAATGTTTACTGGTTGTATAAAGCAAATCGATAAATCCGTGAATCCGTCAGACATCGGAATTATCGTCGATATCTCGTGATGGCTTCGTTTATCTGGTCGCTAGCATATTCTACGACCTTGATGGGTCTGATAGTAGTAATCTCGGCACATCTTGAGGGACCAAATGTCTGCGTACGCCAGGAAACGTGAGTTATCCATTTCAATATCAACTAATCATCCCTTAGGATCGATTATCGAGTCCAATTTTTGTGTTCTATTATATGTAAAGATACGAATTTTTTTTTCTTCTATTCCAGCTATTAAAATTAAATGACTTTATTATGAATTATTTGATATTATTCAGGTACACGGTTCATGTTAATATTTCGGAACAAAAGCCATACAGGGTACGGGAAAATACATGGTGCCTTAGCTTTCCACCAAGATGCTCAACCTATCGGATGAGCTTCAAGACCGTATACAGGACACAGGTTCGATGATTAATTAACGTTTTATCAATGAGACGCGTTGAATTTATTGACCAGAGAATATGTATATATCGTTTTTATTATTTTGTTGCATCCAGACATTAACCAAGCAGAAGCCAATTGAGGAGTGCTGCAAGGGCTACGGTGCAACGACAAACAACGATAGATGCGTACCAATTTGTTCGGATGACTGTCGTCATGGAACATGCGTCGCGCCTGATGTGTGCAAATGCGAGAATGGCTATGGTGGACCTTCCTGCGATATCAGTAAGTTCGATAGAGATTTTTTTACTGTAGAAAGTCATAATGTTAAAAAACGACTCTCATTTCAATTGGATGTATCCTCTACGATCAAAATTCAATTGCATCGCACATAAAAATATATTTCACATCAAAGATGGTTTTCTTTGAGTCTACATGTGGGGCATTCCACCCCGTTTCGATCTGGATTTCACCTCGACCTCTCCGATTTGGCTGATTATTTTTTATAGGCTCAGTTGGACTGCACACAATTAAAAAAAAAATTTGTTGCTATTTCTGTTTTTTGATATATTTTTAAAGTGACATATAAAACACCATAATTTAAAAATCTGATAAAATTCTGAAGAATAGTTTCTTCAATAACAAAATTATCTAGCTTATAGCCAAAGTGGGGAAGATTTTTCTTCTTACAGTTTTCAATGTTTTTATTATTCAATAAATTATTAAAAAATAGAATAAATAATTAATCTACTACAGGCGATTGGTCAAATGTTTATTTATATAAAATCGGATATTTCCGAATTTTTTCCGATGTTTACGATCTTTTTCAGATTTTTCCGATCTACACAAAATTGATAAAAATAAACTTATTATCATTTATTCAACAGAATGTCCATTGGGAAAATGGGGCCGAGCGTGTGGTGAAGATTGCAACTGCAAGAACAACGCGTCCTGCGATCCGTTCGATGGAAAATGCAGGTGTACCAAAGGATGGACCGGAAGGTTTTGCGACAAGAAATGTTCGCCGGATCGTTACGGCCAGGATTGCGGCGAAGAGTGTCGTTGCAGCAACGGTGGAAGTTGCCATCATATATCCGGTCAGTGTCATTGCGCGCCCGGTTACACGGGACCGCTTTGCGACGATTTTTGTCCGAAAGGGAAACACGGCGACGAGTGCAAGACGGAGTGCAGTTGTCAGAACGGCGGTTCTTGCTCGCCAACGACCGGTGAGTGTTTCTGCACGCCTGGTTGGATCGGTATTGTATGCGCTAATCGCTGTACCGAGGGTTACTGGGGCCAGGACTGCAACGAACAGTGCAACTGTTACAACGCCGGTAGCTGCGATCATGTGACAGGCGAGTGTATCTGTAAGCCAGGCTATCAGGGAAAGCAGTGTCTCGAGAGATGTCCGGATGGTAAATTTGGTCTTAATTGCACGAGCAATTGTACCTGCGAAAATGGGGCAACATGTTCACCGATCAACGGCGATTGCACCTGTAGTCACGGTTGGAATGGTGATAAATGTACAAAACGCGCCTGTCCCGACGGTCTCTGGGGTCCGAATTGTCTGAAAGCCTGCGAATGCGACAAAAACAATACTGAACTGTGTCATCCGTGGACCGGTGAATGCATATGCAACGTCGGTTGGGACGGTACTACGTGCGCGAGACCCTGTCCCTATACGTATTATGGAAAGGGATGTGAAAATCGATGCAACTGCAAAAACAACGCACAATGCTCACCTATAGATGGCAGTTGTATATGCACCGCAGGCTTTCGGGGCGATGACTGCAGCGAGGTATGCCCGAAAGATACGTTTGGCGAGGATTGCGCGCAAAAGTGTTCCTGCAAAAATGGAGCAACGTGCTCGCCTGATAATGGACGTTGCAACTGTACTGCAGGTAATAACGAATGGGAATTTGGCGACGGCTGTTCTATTTTGGTATAGAAAAAAATTGCATAAACGAACAGGGCGAGAACAGAGGAATAGGAACTAGATATATTTTCTAATTGCCTTCAGTTGTTATCCGTATTTGATGTGAAATTATTGATGGTTTGATTTTTAGGGCTACTTATTTTTGTACGGAAATTATTTTATAACGGAAATCTGAATGCTTTTTAATTCAATGTTTAAAAAATAATGTATGCACTTGTTGGCGTATTATTATTGCAGTATTGCTAACAAATCGCTGGTGCGAAAAACCTTTTTCTACTGTTTTCACATTAGACTGTTTTCATTGCTTAAAAAATACGATGGAACTGATTTTTAAGATGAATAATCCACGAGATTCGTTTGATTCCTAAAAAAACACTAAGTGATAGCTACATTTTTATGGTCTTGGTTATAAATTCAACCAGAAATATTAATATTTAAAACTGGACATCTCTGATTTTTCGACCGAACAAGATCATGTTCTTGAATATTTTTCATTATGAGTTAAAAGGAATGTCTTTTTTAAAATTAAACAAAAAATTTGAACGCCGCTTGGTGATTATTTTTGAATTTTTACAAAGCTACCTCTACATGGAAGTATGCTAATCAATTTTGGCTTTCTCACAGAGGAAGCTTTGTAAAGAAAAATTAATAATTGAACTCCAGAAGTAGAATTTACAAAAATAATTTAATAAACATGAGAAACGATTAATTATAATTGATGTGCTTTTTGCAAATCCTCAAGTTTGCTGTATATTCCGTAGTTTCAAATAGTTGCCATCGTATTTTTTAATTTCAATTACTCTAACCACTCTGAACGTTACGTAATTCTATTTTTATTTTTTATAAGTAATTTCATTTCACTTTTCTAAGTCGTATATATCATTCAACGACGATTCACCCGCAATTCGGGTAAGTGGTTAAATAAATTCTTATTTTACTTTACGCTCATGTGAAATTTTGTTAGGCTGGGACGGAGTACTTTGCGATCGTCCATGCGCTGACAAATCCTTTGGCAAGGATTGCCAAGGCAAGTGTCAGTGTCTCAACAACGCAGCGTGCAATCCGCAAAATGGTAAGGACATTTTATTTATCATTTCAGATTAAGTGGAAACATTTTCACATTAACTGTTTGTGTTAATCTGTTGGTAGAATTTACCATCTTGGTTTTCTGTCCAGTGTTTAGTTTTTACCTTTCAAATTTACAGCACGTCTTTACAAATGCAAGCTGTCCACAGATTTAATTTTCATTACTTAGAATACTTTTCAACTCTTCTCTTTGTTATATGTCCAGTTGATCATCAATAATTTATAAAGACCGTTGAGCATTTTCTTTTTTTTTTTAACCCTTCGATTAAGTATTATTAGTCGCTCGTTTTGCACATGCACAAAAAACACACGTCACTTTTTTGACGTTCAGGCACATGCACGTGTGCGGCCGGTTTCACTGGGAAATTCTGCAAGGACCGTTGCCAGAAGGGATACTTTGGACACGAGTGCACGCAGACATGTGACTGTGACAAGGATAACATGGCCGATTGTGATCCTGCTACCGGACTATGTAGCTGCAAGCCTGAATGGCGAGGTTTGTTATTTATGAAAAAAAAAACGTTTTTAAAATAGCTTCAGACTCATCAAACTAGCCAGTTGGGAGCAGTATAATCAATAACATAAAATTAAATACACGAGCTAAACGATTGCGAACAAATGTCAGGGCTTAATTTTGTTTGGAAAGCTCGATGGTAATTGATATAAAGGTTGCCAAGAACGCAGCCTTAAAGCCAGACGATACGAAAGCTGAGTCCTTTTTAGCATTCCACAAGACTTTAAATTCACTTGAATGTATTCTTATCTTTTGGGAGAACATTTGTTTAGAATTCAGTTAAACATTCATTAGGCCTTGCCTGCTCGTAGGAAAAAACATTGGTTTGGTGAACGAAGAACTGATATTGTAAAATCAGGATAATAATGAAGTCATAATCAAGGTTGAGGATTTCTGAAATAGTTGTGATATTTGCCATTTTTCAAACTGTTCATTCGTCAACTTTTATCGTCTTTCAACAGAAAATCTAAGTTGTGAAATTTTTTTTATTAACACTGCAAACTAGAAACAAACAAACTTCAAAGCAAACTTCAGGAAAGCTAAGCTGAAGAAGCTATTGACAACATTTTTTAAAATCTGTTCACCAAACTATTTATTGAAACTCCGATGAAAATATAAATGTATTGACTTTTTTTTTATTGCAACACAAAAAATACTCTTTCCAATGGATACGACTGCGTTCTGTGAAGAAAAAAAAAGAAATTTGGAGACAGAAAGTTAAAAATAAACTCTGATGTTCGTTGATGGTGCTTTCTTGAAAACCCTTGAATAAATGATCAAATCTATCGATTAACTGTACAGAAAAGACAAGAGCAATAATAAGCTTCTGCATATAATCTGGTAATTAACGTAAAGCAAAATAAGAAAACAAAACAAATCTGAACACACGAAACAGGAATACGATGCGAGACTAAGTGTCCCGTGGGTCTTTACGGGGACGACTGTCACTCCCACTGCAACTGCATGAACAATAGTTCCTGCGATCCGAAGACAGGAAGTTGCGTCTGCTCGAGAGGCTGGAGAGGTCTCGATTGTTCGCAGCCCTGCGAGCAGGGCTTGTACGGAGTGAACTGTAAGGAAAAATGTCCCGAGAAGATGCACGGTAAGATATAATAAAATAAAATTGCATGGCTATACGATTTTATGGTTCTTCAGCACGACAGAAGAGGTTTTGGGTTAATAATATTGCTTTTGCGTAGGCTGCTTCTTTTGGTCTATCTTCATCCTGTTATTATGTACTTCAATTTCTGTAGATTCACAGTATGAAAATATTTGTTTAATATAATACAAGATAGGAGCACGATTTAACACTGTAGAATTGGTAAATTTAGTTCAAAGTTCATATTTAATTTGGGAATAAATTTCGATGAACGGATACGAGGTAATAATGGTGAGTATTCAATACATATTCTAGATTGAAAAGAAAAAAATTGGACAGCAAGACGATTGTGGATTGTAGGAAAATTGCGTTGACATAACTGAGTGCGTTGGAATTTTTTTGCAACCTGAATCTCTGTAATTTGATATGACTGGAGCAATCCATCTGGAATTTTAGTACTACGTAATGGTGAACAGTATTTTTTTTTGGTTTCATTAAACACGCGCGATATGAGTGAAGAAAATATATGTACAATTTATTAATTTAGGTTTGCTGAGAAGAAAGCGTCATTTGGGTCCTTCGAGCCACTTCAGCCTCTGAAATGTTATTCTCGTCTCAATGTAGAAATTCCGATTTTATGCAGTTTTAAAATTTTCGAGAAATTACTGTAATGATTTCTAATTGTAATTTTTTTTTTCATAAGTTCCATTAAGTAGCTTTGCTGAACTTAAGTTCGAAAGAATTTATCACTGAAAATTCAACCCTAAGAATGATCTCGTTGATTATTCTGTCACATTCAATACATTTTAAAGACGTAATTATTATTAGCAATAGTTTCGAGGGTTTCACTTTCTCAAATAAATCATCAATTTCTTTTTCTTTTGTCACGATAAATTATAAACAAAAAAATCTTTATTGCCTTGACAAGTATCGCTGATATTTTTGAAAATACACTATTTTTTATGTCGAATGTGACTCAAACTATTTCCAAATTCTTTTTATAAAAGAATATCTTAATTTAATTACATTTTTTTAAAATAATTTATGTACCGGTATAAATACAACGAAAATATACCTCGATTAATATCAGCTACCTCTTCGTCATACTCTTCATTAATTACCAACAGACATTGATTGATTACGCACGGCTTAATATTCATGTCAAATAGTTTTCGAAGCTCGAACAAAAGCAAAACAACATTTTTTTCAAAGCTTTCAATTCTCATTAAACCAGACTCGAAATAGCAAAAAGCCTTCTAAAGCGAGGAACGTTGCACTGACCTTCGCTTGAAATTACCTCTGAGCATCATGTACTCTTATCACTTTATCACTTTTATTTAATTAACGATTTCGTTTTGCTTTTATGCTTTATTTCAGGTAACATGACCTGCGATCACGTTACTGGCCAATACATCTGTCGTCCCGGCTACATCGGTCTCACCTGTGAACATCCCTGCCCACCGGATACATACGGCTTGAATTGCGCTAATCATTGCGACTGCAAAAATGCTGGAGAGTGTCATCATGTCACTGGTAAATTTCTTGCTGTTATATTAATCTTCAATCACGTCGTATTTTATTTATGTCTTCAAACTTTATTTAGATCAAAAGACAGCCGATCATTGTGGCTCAAAATTGTCATTAACAATTGTAAAAAAAAAAAATTATGTTCCATCAATCAAAAAGTCGACTCACTTTTCAATGATAATTGTTCGAACACAATTATTTTTGGTGCATTTTTATTATTCGATTAATGCATAAATAAATTGTTGAATTAATTCATTTATTTCAGGTGTCTGTCAGTGTCGACCAGGTTGGAAAGGTGAACACTGTCAAATTCCCTGTCCACAGGGTACCTTTGGAGTTAATTGCACTCAGCCCTGCAAGTGTCAGAACGGCGGACAGTGCAGACCGAATGACGGACACTGCAGGTGCGGATCTGGATGGACTGGCACGAGATGCAACGAAAGTAAGAGGCGATCAGATAATCAACTAAAGAATTTATAAATTACACAAAACCACAAAGTTTAACATGATTTTTCTCTGTCCACTTTATAGTCTGTCCGGAGGGTTATCACGGTGATCAGTGCATGGAACCTTGTGAGTGCAAAAATGATTTCTTCATTTGTCATCCTGCTGAAGGTTGCATCTGCAGGCGCGGATACACAGGTACGAAAAAAATGAATCTTTAGAAAGCTCATAAAACGACAAATTAAAAAAAAAGTTGCCTCTTAACTTTACATGCATATAATTGACAAAATTTTTGGGAGCAGTAATGAAGAAATTAGTAGTCATTATGAGTTTTATCGTTCAAATTTAAACAATAATTGAAGTACACATTTAAAAAAAAAAACATCTTCGGCCCTTATGAAGAACTCTAAATTTCTGAATTATTGCAAACCAATATTTTTAATATTTTTAATATTTAACATTCTTGCTAAATTTATTGTGTCTAAAAAAAATATATATATGAAATGAAATATTTGCTCTATATTTATAATAAAATAAGACATTAAAGGGAAATAATAAATAAACACTGTTGAGTATAAAAGTATCTAAAAATTGGTAGATACACGTTCCATTTTAGTTTTATTTATCTTTTTTTTATTACAGGAGAAAATTGCGACGTGAATTTGCAATTGCGAAACGTTTTGCAAAAATCGGAGACGAGTTATGGCAGCGCTGTAGCTGGAATATTCGCAGCAATAATGGTTATAGCAATAACACTGGTAGCCTGGATGTATCATCGTCGGAGAGTTGCAAACCTTAAGATGGAGATAGCACAGGTGCAATACATTGCGGAGCCGGTGACACCGCCTGGTAAATAATTATTTTTATTCATTGGAATGTGCGGATAGGAAATTTGCTTCGACGATACTCCAATTTTATTACCGTCTTGCTTTAGGACAAAGTAAAGCGGATTATGTTGTTATTTATTTCAATTATTCATTGCAATATGTAGAAAGGACGCATCGCCTAGACATTATTTTCCATTTTTTTTTGTGCAATGCACTTCTATGAAGAAGATCATTAATCAATTTTTGCTTTCTCCAGAGGAAGCTGAATGAAGTATGGAAAATAATGTGGAAGCAATGTGCAAGTTTCAATTTTGCATCCCTTTTTAAAAAAAAATAGTAGAAACGAAAGTTCAACGAAATTTATGCAGTCAAGAAAATAAATATTCAAAGTTCTTTGAAATCTCATTGCTTCGCTATATTTTAACAAATATATTTTGTGACCAATCACGAAAACTACGTTTACTACGTAACTGATGTCACTGTAGCATTAAACGCACGCACATTTATTCTAATTCACTTTTCTCAATGTATTCAATCATTTTGATTATTCCGACATTGAAATTTCAGCAACGAAAATTGTTCACAAAGCTTGGCCTATGAGGCAGCAAAAATTGTTGATCGTATTTGTTCTTAGAAAAGATACATCCTTTTGGCTTATTTATTTGATTTGACGCCTTATATTTTGTCCACTTTTCAGATCGCAATCAATTCGACAACCCAGTGTACTCTTACCAAGGAAATGCGCGATCGGACGACGGTACTGCAACATTGTTGAACAATGGATTGATCAGGAATAATCTTGGAATGAAAAGCGTCAACAACGAGAGAGCTAAATTGGGAACGGTCGGCTGTGCCGACGATGATGATGAAAGTTGCAAAGGTAAATTCAACATGATTGCAAATAAAAAAAATGTTAATACTTAAGCAATGTCTTTTTTTACTTGATTCTGTTAATTATTCATTTTTCCTTACAAAGATTCGCCTTTTTTTTGTCCCATTTGCATTGGTTTAAAAAAATTCGAGGTCAACAATTTTTCTCCCTGGAATGATTTATTAAGTTGTACGAAAAAAGCTCCTAAATACGTTCTTCTCGAGTTCATTCGAATAAAAAGAAATGAAATTATCTCTGAATCTATTATTTCAGGTGCCTATGGCCTTCAGTACGATCACGCAGCATCCCTAAAGAATAAAGACGCTGACTTAGGTAACCCAAATGTTTATCACAGCATCGACGAGATGGACAGCAAAAAAGCGGAGCATCTTTACGACGAGATAAAGCAAAACAATGGTGATTTGGAGTACGATCATTTGGACTATACGCGTCCGATGAGCGCCTGGAAGCCACATTATCAGAGAATGGCAAATGGATTTGGTCCACGTGACAGCGGTGGAACGAGCAAATCGAGTCAGCAGGATCCTGAACTCGGGGGTACATAAATCTCGATCGCCTCTCCAATTTTCCTCTATTTCCGAGGAGAATCGCAACGATAATCTTTCCTGTTGGAAAAATGATTTCGCTTCGAAATCGAAAACGAACTGCGAAACGATGAGAACCATATGTGCTTACATTGATTCAAAAACTGCTGGGGGATTACTTTTTTTTTGTTATAAGACCACTCGTATGTACGTTATAGATCTCCTCTTGTATAACTTATTTTCTCTCGATCGCTCGTGTTTCCGGTTTTGTCTCTCTCTCTCTCTCATCTTCGATGTGCAATAATGCCTTCACCGGAAAGCACTTCTAGATCATTGGTTAAGCGTTTCAGAGGATTATTGTCTCATATATACGAAATAGTTTTTGGATTATAGCTTTAAGACAGATGTTCATCGCTACTGTAAATATGAAAGAGAACAAAAAAAAAAAAAAAAAAGAAAAACACAAGGTGTTTGGACAAACGTAAAGACCGCTTGTAAATAACGATCATTGTCGGTTACATTATACGAAATCGGTAAATTCTGTAATCGATGGAAGATCAAGACGAAAACTATATATATATACCTGGCATCGATAAATGTCACGAAGAAGTTTAGGTCTTGGTTGACTCTTTGATAACATTGATTATCATCAATTTGGCGATGCATTTCGAAACGGCGCGCGTTGCTGGATCTTCCTTTCACTGTCGTAAGAGATTTCTGTGTGTGGACGATATTTGAAAAATACCAAAAGGCATCGAAAAAAAAAAAAAAAAGAAAAAAAATACTAAGCATATATTCGGCCATAGTGTACTTCTAATACAAATTTTCTAACAAAAATGAAAAAAGAAATTCTTGTCAACTCTGTTAGAGGGAATAATCGCAATACATTCAACAGTTTTCATACAATTACATTTTCACTGCATTTGCACTCGGCTTAAGCAAATTATCATTTTTTAATAACGTCCAAAATTAATATCTATATTTTTTTCGCAATCTCCAATCTGCTGTATCGTTCAAGTTGTGTACAGACTAAATTTTTACGTGGCATTGTAAAATTGGAATTGTCAGTATTTTTTTATTTCCCGATAATTTGCAATTACAATCTCTTATTTCGGGAACAGATGATATCCATCGAAACAGCGTTTAATAGCGTGATTATACCGTGTCGCGATTTTTATACATTATAATTTCTACTTCCTTAACTAAAATACAAAAAAAAAAAAAAAAATTTCTAGTATATTATATTAGAAGACATATATGTATATTATATATATTCAACGTATCTGATAATATTGATCTGCTTAAGATCATAACGTGAGAACGTGGAATGATTGTTGTGAAAGAATCTTATGGATCGCGTTATGTCGAACACGATTTTAAATATATCACTCGAGATAATTATACCTGATCGCGGGTATTATTATTATTTGCAATTCTCTTCTTTTTCTTTTTTTTTTACTCGGTAAAGTCGCGTGTGGTGTCGTAATGATCAAGATATAGCATTGCAATTTGTTTGCAATCCTGAAGATTTTTCTCGATCGCCTTCGTTCGTTCATCGGCTCGTTAATCAAACGAATCCTTGAAGCGATCTTACGGCCGTTGATAGCTGTGATAAGAAAAAAAATTAAAAAAACAAAAATTATGTTTACATGTGAGTTACTTGTTGGAAGTGCGCGTATCGTAAATACAGTATGTAATTATATATATATATATACATATATACAGTTTGCTGTAATTTCATGTAGCGCGAAGACCAGTTAACAGAAAAAGGGGAGTAATGAGAATGAATTAAAGAAAAATTAAAAAAAAAAAAAAACGAATTTGTAACGCATATCTATTGGGAGAGAATAAATCTATAATCGAAAAAAAAGATTTTGACTCCGTTGCTTCATTTAAAATTGTCTTCTGATTCCATTTAGTTCATAAATGATATTTCTGGTTAGTCGAGTGACACTAAAATGTCATCATTGATCGATGTAAAGATACATTGCAAAAATAATGCGACGGAAATTAAGAATGAATTTTAAAAAAGTGTAGAATTAAAAAAAAAATTCGCGTTTTTTTTCAACTCCTATTAAAGATATCGAAAAAAGAAGGATAATTCGGAACCAGTAATTTTTGGAATTTCACTTTTTTTTTATTCACCTTGGGTCTTTAAAAAATAACGAAAAAATATATTCGTTTTCCAAGCTCGAAAATTCATCGTACAAATAGCGGCAAAGTAGAGTCCCTGAAAAAGTGATTACTCAATTTTTTTGTACACATCGATGCATTTTCGTAAAAACGTTTTATTCTAATCTCAAAATAGTATAAATATCTAATTAATCACGATAAAGTTTAACAGTTATTTACAAAGTTCGTAGTTAACAACTTACTTAAATATTAAATATATTTACGAGATATAATTAGGTCACTTTTGTTAAGCTGTTTACAGTGTATTTAATAATTGTTTTTTTTTTAAATTGACAATAATCGAGTTGTCAGTAAGTAGCACTTGATCTCAGCCTTTTATGGTTGGACTATAATCAGAAATGCAGTTCATCTCGGGTTCTCGATGTGTAATAAGTAACTTTACGTATTTCGTTATTTTTTTTTTTTTTTTTTTTTTTGCACAGCCTAAATTATTCTGTCATCAATATATTCGAGTATTCGTCCCGAGGTACTTTTCATCAGAGGCCACTGTAGCAATAATAACAATAACATTTTTTTGATTATTTATCTCGTGCTAGATTTTGAGTAGATCTTTGAGATAAATTCCATTGCTTGATTGTCACCCTTGCGATGCTCCAACGCTCTCACAACATCCGAATCTGAGAAATAAAAATACAAAATGATAAATTCACTATAAAAGAAAAAATACAATTTCGATGTTACATTTTCGTGGAATGTCAATATAAAATTTTAAATTTTAATTTTAATTAATTGTTTCGTTTAAAAATCTCTTGAAAATTGAGTATTTTCTTTTAAGCAGATATTTTCATAGATTTACGAAAACTTTTCTTCGATTTTAAAACTATGAAAAAAAAAAAAAAAAAATGGGTTATTACTTGTATCGGTTGGTCGAGTGAGCTTGAGATGTATTTGCTCCAAAGTCTCGATACCACATTCGTGGCCAGTATCAGGAATTTCGCTAAAGGACAAAAAAGCTTCAGCCATGAAGCGCGTCCTCAGAAAATCTTTGTCTTTGACTTCAAAGGCCAATATTGCATCTTCTATTTTTCTTTGCTCCGTAGACAGAGGACTGAAAGAAAGAAAGAACACAGTAAAAAAATTAAATTCCCAAAATAATTTCATTAAATAAGGCTTTGATTTTTTTTACGTACATGTTGAATGTCTCGTCGAACAAGGGGAAAAGGGTCTCTTTCTGCACATGTGTTTTTGGCGCCTTGATCTCGTTGAATTTTTCCTCTGGCAGCAATCGTATCTTAACGTAAGAGTCGCATTTACCTGCGAAAGATAAATGTAAAATCTTCGTTATAACTAAGGGAAGATAAAATAATCGAGAAAACCGAAGGATCCCAACATGAAACGATGCATGCACGTTTGTGTCAAGGTGAAAATGATCTCTTCTTCGATAGAGAATAAAATAATATGTTGCATTCATGAAGAACTCGTAAAGTAAAGTATCTTGAATTACGTGATTTTCTGACAGTTTAGCCACTTTTAATTCTGATACTCTGAAATATTTCTTATAATTAACCCACATTTTATCACTACTACGTAAGATTTGAATAATATTTTGGAAACTAAGGATTTTCGGTCAAGTAATTCGTTAGGAAATCGAATGAGAAGGGAAAAACATAAAAATTTCACCAAGAAATACATAGAAATCACTTGCAAAGTGAAAATAAGATGCAGTGAAATAAAATCAAATTTTTGATACATTTTTAAATGCAGATATATGTTTACTTTTTTTTTTTAAATCAATTTATTTTGCCCAATAAGATCAGTTTCGCTATTACTGATAATACCTCTATTATAGATCATGGTTCTTAAATTTTTTGACTGTTTAAATAATCGAAATCTGTACTGAGGATTTTTAAAGGCATTCACACGTCTATAAATTCTGCAAAACTTCAAATAAACTTCAAGTTGTTCTCGAGGGAAATAAACATGATTATTTTGCTTGAAAAAACAATTTTTAAGGTTCAATTAGAATGTAAAATGTAGCTATTTTTTAATACTTTTTTTTTGCCTCCATGTATTTTGCTTCAAAAAATAATTTCTTTTAATTCAAGAAGATAAAGCAGGAGGTAAAATGTATGTAAAATAATTTAGATTCTTAAAAGTTTTATAGTATTCTTCCCTTCCATAATACAAATTGTTAACAAAAATGCAACGATTACATCCTTGATGAATAAAGGAAATATTCTCAAGTAGAAGTAAATTACAAGAAGTGTCTGAGAGTATTGAAAAAAAGGGGCTGATTTCACAGGGAAAACTCTACATGTAAACTGGTGTTGAAATGAATTTTGTAGCGTCGACTAACTACTGGTATTTTACGTGCCATGCAGTCCCGCATTCGTTCATCACTAAATAATGATATCAAAAAAAGAGCAGGCAGTGCAATAAATAATTTGATAAGTTCGAGCAATCGTGAGGTGGAGCTAAATTTTCATTGCATATACGATTTACATACTTGTCTTCACCTCTTTCAGTCTCTGTTTAGATTTTGAATGAAGTTTGCGCTCGATAGTCGACAGCTTGCCAATAAAATCGCCTACAAAATTGAAGAACAAAAAAATAAATAAAAAAATAAATATAACAACGGCAAAAGATCTATTAATCGATTGACATTTCCGTTGATTTATTTGGATTCAAGTTGGATATATATTTTTATCGGCGCAGGTATCGCAGCTCATCAAGGATCTCGGGCTTCCCGTTTATTTAATTTTCATTAATTCAAATAAATATCATTTGAAAATCTGTTTAGGTGCTCAATGATATAAAAAATCTTACCATTACTATCCATAGGACGAAGATTTCTGGCATTCAGTATCTGTACGTTCAACGAATTGTCGACAAATTGTGCTCTGACAGTGAGCATTCCGTGTGCTGGATCTTCCATGTCCTTCTGTTCCTGAACTCTCTCCTGGTTGTAGCGATGAATCAATTCCGCCGTTTCCAAACCGTGAAGCTTCAACAGACGTTCGATCTTCTCGAGTACTTGAACATTCGACGTTTCGTCCGCACCGAGATTGAAGAAACTTATGAGGTTGTGAAGAGTGCGATGAAGATTGGAGTAAAATGATGGTGGTCTTCGTTTCTAAATAATAGACAGTCATGTTGATTTCTTTATTTTGATTAAAAAAAAATGCATGGACGAGAATTTTGCTCCTTGTTGAGAGAATAAAAAAAAAAATAAAAAGCTATTCCTCAAAATATTTCACTTCTAATTCTATTAAATAATCAATTAATTTGTCAATATTCAGAAAAAGTAAATAACCAACCTCAAGATTATTGCGAACAAGCTGATAAAGTGTTTCCGACATAATTTCCCAAATAACGAGGAGAACTCTTTCGAAGTTGTCCTCATTAAGATTGTCATGTAGAATCGTGATATTCGAGTCCAGATAATGAAGCAAACGATCCATAGCATTGCTAGTGGTGTCGATGAGTTCAGCGCCTTCCATGAGATACCTGCTCATAGCTGGTGCCATTTTATTCGCGACAACCTCGAGCAAATCGATAATTTTGTTCTTGACAGTATCAGTCGCGTTGTCAATTATAAGTTGTAGGGTCTGTCGACAACGATCAGCTTCCTGCTGAGTTTTATTTTCACCCAGTGCATCAACGATACCCTGAAGACCGAGATCATTCGCCAAGGGCTCTATTGACGTTCTTATATAGTCGATATTGTTTATGGCGAAACACCAAGCTGTCGAAACTTCGAATTTCTTCTCGTATACGCTACTCGGATTATCATTTTCCTGATCAATTCGAGTCACTTTCTCAGCTTTAGCTGCCATCATGTCAGCGTATGAAATTGAACATTTGCAAATATCCTGAAATAGACATAAAAATTAATCCTTGTATGGTGCTTCTTCATTATTGATTTAAATCTTAAATCATGAGAATTGTCACAGTGTAATTAATTTCAGCAGCTCAGGGTAGAAAAGATTTTGAATTTTCGATCTTATACATCCATTTTTGTCTAAAATCTCGAAGAAAAAAAATGTTTTACCAAAATAAAGCTTCCACTAAATGAGGAAGAAAAATGATAAATATTTATTGGGTTTCGTTGGCATTGTTTTAAGGCATGAAAATTCTTAGAAACACTTACGTCAATAATTTTGGCGATGAAGGTATACGATCCCTCGATATCGGGCCAAGACAGTTGAGTCCAGAAGACTTTGATCTGGTAGAATATTGTCAAAGTGTCGACGGCACTCGAGCTGTATTGAACACTCGAGTCAACGGACTGCAAAGTATCGAACTCAACCGCCCTGTCTATTCTCTTGAGTGCTTTGTACACGGCGATGTCCAGCCAGTGAGCTACCCCAGCCCTGAACCACTCGTGATAGCTCTGGATCTTCATATTTTCCAGACCTTCGATGCACAAGACTTGGCCAAGGCTGCAATCAATTTATGAATATTAATATCAGGGCCTCACTTCAAATAACTATCACACATACAATCTCAACCACAAATTTGAATCGATTAAAATTTGATTAAATCAAGATAATAGAAAAAAACGTCAATAAAAACTGTCAACGATACTAAAAACTAGTTTCAATTACATTAAAAAAAAAACATTTTTTTATATAAAATCACATCATAATTTATTTTAAGAAATAAAAAGAAATGTTTTAAAAATTCTTTAAAAATATATATATATATGTGTGTTAGGAAAAATGAGCGATATTATTGCACGAGAAAAAAATTGTGATAATGTGTTAGACTAATTAATTGAGGGGTACTAATCTCACGTCGAGATACAAACATCGAGATATAAACTTACACAGCAAATCTCTGGAGTGTCAGATAGAGCTCGAAAAGTGTCGTGCCCAGAGTTAATTCGACATCGTCGTTACTCTCAACTTCAATCCGCTTCAGCCGGAGGCAGACATCTTCAACGATGATCATGCAGAGATCGCTGATTCTCTTTTCGTACATTATATACAAAGTTCTCGCGTAAGGAAAATTAATTTTTCTGAAAAAAAAACGATGATTTAGTACATTTGATAGATGAAAATAATTTATTACATGTTTCACAGATTTTCGAGACTGAATTTAATTAGAGAAAATTAGAGAATTTCGAGAAAATGTACCAATTGAAATAATTGCAACATGGCAATCAGTAAATTTTTTTTTAAACGTTAAAAAGCAATCTTTAGACATCAAATTTATCGCAATGATTTTAGAGACCACTTTATTATCGAAATTAAAGCCACCAAAATTGCTATATTAAATATCAATGAAATCTATAACGCAACTAAATCTGCACGATCTGCATTAAACACAAGACGTCGATAAATTTTCCAAAATTCTTACTTTATAAACATTTTGTCATAAACTTCCGCAGCTCGTTGCAAGTCAGCCCTCACGAGCTGTATAACCTTGATATGATATTTAATGGCATCGTCGTCACTTTCTGTTTCAGGAGTATTATTATTTAGAATATGATCCCACCACTCAGCACCACCCTGTTCAACCGTGTATTCCAAGCCTCGAAGAACGTCAATTCGGGTTCCGTCTGGCTCTGGAAACCAGCCGTACATTTTAGGTGGAAACAGATCAAAGTCTTCTGGTACAACCATCGATGAAACAGACGACAGTATTCTGAAAAAGAAAAACAAAAAAAAAAAAAACAAAAATTGTATTCTTTCATATCTACTTCGGAAATTTCAAATTCTCGCTGGTGTTGAATGATTTTTACCCCAAAATTGCGCCCATTTGAGCCATAACGTTTTTGTCGCCAGCAGCCAGTCTTCTGATTTTTCTGATGCTATTCAGACAGGAATACAAAAGTTTTCTCGCAGCGTCCCAAAAAAGTCGGACCTCATCGCTGGAGAAAAGACCGTTGTCCATCGGCCTTAGCAGTTCTATTGCGAGTTTGTTGAAAACAGCAAAATTCAGTGGATGCTCTTGATGAACTCTGGAGTATTCGACCCATTGAGCAAGAGCGACATTTCTAGCGAGTAATCCTCTTTGGGCGCTGTGTTGAAGTACCAGAGCTTCAGCCGCTGGTGACCATCGACTGCACCAACAGTATTTTTCAATTTTTTCAGTTTCCAGCTCATGAAGCAACAGAATTCTCAGTAAATGACGATGCTCCTGAGCTGCTACTTGTGTGTTGTGTTCAGTACTGAATGCCAGCCTCAATCGTACGACACCGCGACGTTTCGATTTGTTCTTTTTTTCAAGTGCGTACCACATTGTGTGTCCTGTCACTGGGATGTCCTAAAATCATTGTGAACTGTCAATTGTGGGGAAATTTTTTATATTATTCATCGGTGATGTAAATTAAGTACATGGGGAACTCTACAGCGATTAAATTAAAAAAAAAAAAAGACAAATAAAATTTAAACAGCCTAATGAAATGATTCAAAGGAATCGCTACCTTCAATTGTATTCTGCTGCGGCCAATAAACTCATTGTCGTGACTTCCCGTCGTCGCGGTAACAGCAATTTCTTTCGCAAGTTTCACCAATCCACGTACTCCCTTAACGTCTTTGACTTTGCTCATTTTTTCTGGTACCGTTTCCGCAGCATCGAAATCCCTGATAGACCGAGATTAGAAAAAGAAGAAACAAAAGAAAAATACTAATTAGCCATAAGCTTCATCGACTGTCAATCATTCTTTAAATATACATTTTATCTCAAACTAACCAGACTTCCAGGCAGAGTGCATCGTTTTCCGCGTCTTCCAATGGCCTGCGTAATAAAATAAAAAAATAAAAAATATAATATCAGCATAAGCTTTTGTCGTAAACAAAGAGGAAGCTGTGAAACGAATTGGTGATGAGCTCACAATTCAAAGTGCTCTTCCCAGACAGGAGTGAGGGTTGCAGTTTTAACAGCTGTATTGTATCGTCTTGTCGGCGCTGACTCGAGATAAAGAGCACAGAAGGGATCACTTTTGCCATTGGCATCTTTCGAAACGAGTTCCTTGGCCTCGATGACTTCTACATTGAGATGCATGACAGGAGCCTAAAAACAATAAAGATTACAATTAATGGAATGCTTTTCATACCAATTAAACTTTTACATCTTATTTTATTATTTTCGTTTTCTTCTTTTTCAGACGCCAAATTCAATTGAAGACAATACCTCCATGTTTCGCGTGTCTTCTAAAACTTGCTCGTGCGTCTCATTGTCGACCTTGAAGGCCAGTTGTAGATGGTTCAACAGGGCATCCTGTCCACATTCGTTTGTAACGTCGTAACCGATTTGATGTTGCGTCATGTATACAAGAGCTGTGTACAGCTCCTCGATCTGTAATACGTCAGAGACGCGGAACGATTAAAAATCTAACGATGCGAAAGTCAAGCAAATTGTTGATCAGCTCTGGAATTGCTTTGGACGTGTTTGATCGACATGAAAATGCGAGTCTTATCGAAGCATCTTTTTTTTTAATGGGGTCCAATTGATGGTCATATGGAATTAAAATGTGACGATGATTATCGGCATATAATAAACATTCAGATTAAATGAGTGAATATAGTTGTTATTTTTGAAAAATTCTTGTAATGAAAAACTGAAAATAATTGTGTCGATATGTTGTAAGTTATAATTTAACCTTTAATTTTTCTACAGATAAAAGTGTAAGTCTACGACAATTTAATGAGAAAAATTTTTTATTGGGACTTTTCGCCTTCAGCAGTGCATGAGAAGTATCTCATGGTAGAGTTACAATTTACATAGAGTGCCATATAAATTGACACAAATTAATTCAACACGACGTGTTCTATTTATCTATTTAAAATATTCTTTGAAGAATTCAAAGAATATTTTCTTTCAACTCTAAAAAGCACTCATATTTTTTTCCCTAAATTTGAATCAAACATCATTTTTCAAATCTAACATATGGTCAGCCAAAATTGAAAAATCTGAAAAGGTTCTCAAAAATTCTGTGCTAAACATACAAGAAAATAATGGTACATTCAACAAATTCAAATCTAGAATCTACTTTACTGAATCAACCAAATTCCATTTAATTGTAAATTTGACAAATTCAACTTTTTTTTCTGTCTGTCACTTTATATTAATTTAACAAACTTGCTGAATAACAGTAATTTTTATTAATGTAACCAACGGATTTATTACATATTCAAGAAAATAATTCTTTTTTAAACGAAAATAAAATACGATTTCCGAAACGTATTGTTTCGCTTTGCAGCAACATCTTCAATCCTAATTAAACTCACCGTCATTGCACGTAGAATAGCATTGGTTTTACGTTCAATTTCCGCTTTGGAAATGCCCCTAAAAGTATTTCGATTTCTGCCGAGAGTGCCCATTCTGCTCAGTGTATTTGTTCTGACCATGACTATAATAATTATTTTTAATTCTTCAATTAAATTCACATTAGAGTCATTTTTCTGACCACCGAATCACTGGTCACTATTTTAGTTGCATGCAAATTTTCACTTTTTTTTTTATAGAAACGTTTGATAAAACAGTCATTATTTCTGTACCGAAACACACTTCAATGTACGCTTCGGATGCGAAATCTTTTTTTTTAACACCAGAATCACTGTAAATTTCACAAAGCTATTTCTCTTTACGAATTTCTTGGCACACGTTCTTCACGATGACCCGTGAAATTTTTTTTTCTTTTTTTTTTTTTCTATATATTCACTCCTGGCAGCTGCATTAAGTACAAAAGTCGATGCACTGTAGTGAAAAAAAAAAAAAAAATTGAGAATCGAAGCTCGCACAATGAGAAACTTGGTATTTAGCTCACATCGTGCCGTCGATTCAACTTTGACCGGACGCTTTCGCCTGCTCAGCGTTAAATCAGTGAGACCGCCTCAGTCTCAAGCACGTAAACACTGAGCGTGAGTGTGTATCACAAAGTGATAAAAAGAAAGAAGAGTGGAGGCGGCAAACAAGAGAAAAGAGAGAATCTTGAACTGGAGGGTCAAGAGGGAAATCCACGTTTCGTAGCTTCGTTTGACAATGAAAACGAACTTTTGATGTCCAGTATAGTAGTCCGATTTTTCCTACCATTGTCAGCGAGCTAGAGACTGCATGCATATCCAATCGTATCCGCATATATGCCAGTTCGAGCTGCTCTGATTAGATTCACTGGTTTAATCGCCGGAGGGATATTCATCGTTCAATGAAATCACGAGCAGCAATTTAACGCGCGATTTACAACACTCAAAAGCTTCTGATGCTTGTTATGGTCAATTTGATTTCGAAATATTCAAAATAACACAGATCCATACATGAAGACCAATAAAGAAGTAGAATGAAAAGAAAAAAAAAACGTTTCAATGTTTCATGATTTACAAGAGGAAAGAACATTTTTTTTTTTTTTAATAAATGAAAGGTTGAAAATTTGTATTTTTATCTTACAAAATATTTGTTCTCAATGTTTGCAAGAAAGAAAATTTTGGAAATGCCAATTTTATTTAATCGGTAATTTTTATTTACCACTATCCTTATTTAACAACAACACAAAAATCTAAATTCTACTAATACACCATTTTTTTGTTGCTTGTTACTTTACCAATTTAACAAAAAGAATCGTGAAATACATACTTTTTTATTTTTATTTTTTTTACTTTAAGAATAATGTACATATTCTTATATTTTTATTAAAAGAAAAACAAATATATATTTACAATTTATGAAATTTGCAGGAAATCGTAAGTTTTATTTGCCAACTTATCAATTTAACAAAAAAAGAAAGAAAAATGTAAATTGGACAAATGTACAATTTTTCGTTTATCATTTTACTGATTAAAAAAAAAATACATATAAAAGAAAATTTGTAAGTTTCAAGTGTTATTTTTAAAAACTACATTTTTAAAAAATTCTTAATAAAAGATTGAAAGTTTATATTTTTTTTAAAGTAAAAATTGTAACTTTATTAAATTTTCTCTAAATTGTACATTTTATTTGTCCCTTGACAAAAAAAACGCAGAAAATACAAACAATTATTTTTTTAAACAACGAATAGATTCGATACCCAAAAATATATATTTTTTTATTGTTAACTGGCGAACGCGCTGTTAGAGGGCGCTTTGCGTTGCTCTAATTAGATTCACTGTGTAATCGTTGTGGAGGATCCGACGTTCAATCGAATCACGAGCAGCAATTTCACGCGTCATTAACAACCCTCAAGATTCTAACGCTTATGGCTGATTTAACTCCGAAATATTCAAGATAACAGGGGTCTAAGTGACGACGAGTCAAGGATTAGATAGCCACATACTTTGCGTAATAGTTTTCCGTCTTATTTAATTATGCTGGATTGTGCCATAGTGGACAGTCCACTATACTAGTCTTAATTAAAATTGCGCTCTTCCGGGCGATACGGTCATTTCTTATAACCATTTTTAACACTCTCATCAGCTTGTCTGGTTTTTTTCTACTTTTTTACACTTTTGGATGTAGTCCAGCTTTTTTTTTTTGGCTACTAATCGAAGTTTTTGTTTCTTGACATAAAAAGAACAAGTTCGTGTAAAAATAAATTTTTGGAATTTTCGAAAAAGTGGTTTTGCTACTTTTTTTATATATTATTATTATTACTGTTATTATTAAATTAATTTTTTTTTCCTATTAAATTATTTCGCTAATTTTTCGGAATACATACATTTTGAAACTTTGAATTTCCCCGATAATTAGAATTCCTTAAGGCTGTTTTTATGAGACTGTTCAATGATTCTGAAACCTCTTATTTGTATTACAGAATCTTTCTGCGAAAACATAACAAATTCTCGAATTTTCAACTATTTCTTGATGCGAAGAGAATTCTTTTAAAGCACATATGCTAAGGAATCGGAGAATTGATTTCGAAATTACAACAAAAAAAAGTTTTCTAAAAAGGTGTAAAATTAATATTTTTTAATTATTTGGAATAATAATAATAACATTAATACCAGAAAATTTATTAAAAATGTTCTGATATTATTATTATTCCAAATAAATAATTCTTGGTATTTTCAAAAACTGGATCTCACGAGATACGAGTCGTGGAGGTTTAGAGGGGAGAGTTTAAAAAAAAAACAACTCACCACCCAATTTTTGACCCAAGTTAAAAGGTAGCACCTCCGAATATCCTCCATTCGCTTCAAATCGGATTAAATTTGCCACTTTCAGATATTTAACGAAGGGTCTAGAATTCGTCTCACATCTCAGAACCTAATCACAAGTTGAAACATAAAAATGTCACTCTGCGATACTCGTTCACTCCGACTTACCCTAAATTTAGGGTGAATGGAGGGCCCAAATTTCAACTGCACCAATCCACCACACAAAATTTAATAAAAAAAATGATACAAAGAAAAGAATTATATGCAGATACGTAAATAATAATAAAATGAATGAAATCACAAAATGGGGTTTCCTGAAGAGAACCCCGTCCTCTCGTAAAAAAAAAAAATAATTGTAATACGAAAAAAAGAAAAGGCGTCCAAAATTCAAATTCGAATTAAACCGTATCAATTATTTAATTTCGCGGCGCCTCTTGGAAAAGCATTTCTACAAAAAAGGCACTTCCACCCACCTTACTTCGACTAAAATTTCGGGTGGTTAATTTTTCTGAGACCGATTAATGCAGCCAGATCTGACGGTCGTCGAGTCTGGCCAACAAGTGACAATTTTTAGCGGGTGCCCAAATCGCCAGAGCAATTCGCAGGAGGTAGATGAAGTGCGACGAGAGGGAAGACGCTTTTTCTCGAGTACTATACTACCTGTACTAATCGTGAGCATTTGAGAACGTTCGATATATTCGGCGCATTTTATTTACGCGTGGCGAGATGATATTTTTGCCGAGCTGCATTTTCAGCGCAGATATAGTGTCAAGATGTACTACTAAATATCAATGAGACGAGTCCCCTCGAGCTGATGATGAGTTTTCAGATATTCCAGGCGAAGTTTCCAGGAATTCTCCCTCGTCTTCGTCATGTGTCAAAAATATTAATTTCGCCACTGATACATTGAATTTCATAAATTCGACAAATTTACACAATTTTACGTTATTCTTCAAATTTAACAGAAAAATCCGTGACATAGACAAAAATGTCTTAGTTCAAAATCTAGAACTCCAATTTTGCACATACAATTCTTTGGCTGTGTATGAGTGAAATTTTAATCGAATAGAACTTTCAATTGAACGTACACGTGATAAATCCTTAACGAATCCACATGAGTATGCCTCTTCCCAATTCTCCCAACGATCTATCCCAGTGTTAAATTCAATTACATCCGGTCATGCATCGACCCGGCAATGGCCAATCTTCAGTCATAATTAAAATAATACAATAGTTATTGAATTCTGTACAAGCCAACGTACAAGAGTATTTTTGTCAAAAGGAATTAACGAGACGAGTCGTTGTAATCCGCTTATCAGACGCACGACTCTTTTGAAAGGTCAGGGTCCTTCATGAACTCTCGTGTACCCACGTTGAACTCCGTCCCAGAGGTCTTCGGTGCAATGATATGCAGAGTCAGTAACACATCTCTTCTACGCTCATCAAATCCATTTCGACTAATTCAAGGAAGTACCTTCCACGGAAGCGTAACTTCATTTTGGCAATTCGACGGGGAAAAAAAACAAAAAAAAATGTGGAGGTCGTGGTAAGACTAACCCGTTTATAACTGGGCCGCATCCCGTTTAAACTGACGACACATGGAGTAGAGCAAGTGCAACCACGATGCGTCCGCATACGCTCCAACAATTGTGTCCAATGAAAGTTGATACGACGGCAATTAGTTGATTGACCATCAGGTCGAATATACACGAGACACCCGGTATGTCCGATTGACATTTTGTACGATCTCATGTTTTTTTTTGTTTTTTTCTTCCAATGGCTTTTCTTGTGGATTCGTTCTTAACCAACTTTTCCATTCGTTATGCAACAACCGTTGAAGACTAATTTTACACTTTCCATCGACCTCCTTTTCTAATCAGTTTTATGTCGAGATTCCATTTGCAATTTGCACAAGGAGCTTTCCGGATAGCGCCAGATCTCAATTCATCGGTTTCTGCGTGCAGGAAACTCGAAAGAATTTAGTCATTTGGTATATAACGACTGAGGTGTATGTCAACGTAAGCGAGACTGAGAATTATTAGAAGAGTGGCGTGTTGATTGTGAAAGCTTTGAATTTTTCACGATTTTAACAACGTACTCTGATACGGGGACCTTAAAAAGCACTCTATGGCTCCACTAACCATTCGTATATACGATACTGTCGCACTGAGTTACATTTTTAAACCAAGCTCTCTGAGTGTCTGCCAGAAATCGCTGGGATAACAGCGCGATCAGCCCTCGGAGATCAGTCACAATGACTCAAAACACATTGTTCTCTGCTTGTATGCATGATTCATAGATTTTAAAACGTTGGGCCTGATTTCTTTTTCATGATATCTTCATTTCTTTACTAAATTATTTACAGCTTTGAATTTTAGAACGATGTCTTTGTTTCCGAAAGAGAGAATAATTATCAAAACGTGATTTGTTGTCGTTTTATGACATTGTTACATTTTGTTGCAATATAATTCAGTCATTTTAATCTGATTCTCAAGAATTTCTCATGATCATGATTAACCAGATTTTACTACAATTCTTTGTGAATGTTTGGTTTTTTTTTTACTATTTATTTCTTGAAAGAAAAATGTAGCTAAAAAAAAAGATACAATGTAACAATTTCTTCATTCCTGAGAAACTTTTAAATATAATCGTACTGACATTTTTTACTTTTATTTTGATGCAAAAATTATTGATTGTGCGATATAAAAAAAGTAAACAATATATAATAAAATTACATAATTAATCATTTTTTCGTCTTAATTAATAATTATTTATTTAAAAAATTGATCAATCGATGATATCGTGGAATTACGGATAAAAACGATTATTTCATATTTTTGTGACTGCTTAAATATTTGATTTTCACGTTACCAATTTTTCTGTGGATTTTAAACGATTGATATCAAAAGGTGTCTTTGGGTAAAAAAAGCTATTAATATTGTTTAGTATTCTTGAAAAATGATTTGACTTTTTAATTAAAATTGGTAAAAATCTAACTCATCTCATATTCAGAAATTCACAAAAAATATAAATTAAAATAATTACACAATTTACTCCTGAGTAATTATTTTTATAATCGATGTAAACATTTTTCGCGGATAATCACAACTTTTATTTTCATTGATTTCAATAATATCAATGTTTTTTTACTTCATTCCAAACATGAATTGCATCCTCCTAAGTCAGAAAATCATCTACCAAGATTTTTAAAGTTTATTTGTATTTCGATCAAGAGTCAGGATTTACTTGAAGTAATAATTCTTGCAGGCTTTCAATGTACATTCAATTTCTCTAAATCCAAGGAATCATTAATATGATTTTTAAGTTTTAATACTTGTTGAATGCTTCTCTTGTTAAAAAAAAAATAAATAAACAGAAGATGTCCTGTTTAGAAATCATTTACAAGAATCATTTATAAGCAATTTTCATTCAAGGCAGAATGACAGACTATTTTTCGTACGATATATCATGTCGCTTTGAAATCACCTGTTACACTTAATAAAATTGTGAATAACGACGAAATTCTATTCCGAAACAGATCGCACTAAAACATCGTAAAACCACTCTAGCACTCATTCACTCATCGTTACTTTTTTTTCCCCAAACACATAAAAGCTCAAGACCAGCGGTAACGACTTAACGCAGTGTTGATCGTAACTCTCTCTTCGTTTTCTTTTTTCTTCTTTTTTTTTCAATTTAATTTTTCCAATTCACTGACGATGGTCACACGAAAACCGAACACATATTGACGTAAAACTCAATGTTTCAGACTGATCTTGATGTCGATGAGCATCCGTCAGCTCGGACACTGACTGACGTCGTTCAGGGTGCAAGTTGACCAAGCGAGCGTCGATCACGAGACTCGCGTTAACGTTGCGCGGCGATATAATCACCGCGTTCATGCGGGCGGTAATTGATCGCTTTGATTGAAAGTGAAAAGGGAAGCTCTCGTGGTAAATCTACGAAGAGTCGCGACAGCGAGAAGATCAATGTGAGAAAGAGGAGTCGACAAAGACGGCAGTGGCGTAACAGAGCGTGCGAGCTCGACACTGCCAGGAATAGATGGACCGAGGAGGAACAGTTCTCGGATAGTAGATTCGTCGACGAATCCTCGTGGTCGTAGTGACGACGACGTTTCGACTTCTCGCGGGCGTTTAGCGACGCATCAAGGAGGCATCGCGACATTGGACGCAGGCGCGCGCCAACGACGAACCTAATCTTTTATCTTCCTCCACTAAGATTTCCATTGCTAACTTGTCTCTGCATTAAGAATCCCAAGTTAATGTGCGTTATCAAAAGTTCCGTAGAGATTACATTCGCCAAACGCACAAAGAATAATTATTTTTTTTTTGTATTTCGCGAATGTTTGGAAGAAAAATGCCTCGTGAAATTGTGCAATCATTTTATTTCGGATATGAGTGAATGATTTTTTTTTATTCTGGAGTAATGAGTTTGGATACAATTTTAGAAATGTTTTGTTTTTGCTGCAATACGAATTCGCTAAGTTTTTTGAATTCATCTGATCAATTTGCTGAGCAATTGAAGGTTTTCTGAATTTTTTTTCTTTTTGTTTTGACGAATTTAAGGAACTCCAGCACACTGCAAATTTCGGAGTGAATCGGGAATGACAATATCCTTTTCGGAAAAATATTTGAAAATTTTTAAACGCGTAGAGACGGAGTAAAAAAAATAGAAAGCGAACTATTTAAAATGTGGGGTTTCAGAGACAAAAATTCTTTCAAAGCAAAATATTTTTTTATTTCATTTTAGACCTTTATGCATAAAAAACGATCCTTCAGAAAAAAATTGCGTTTATCTGTATTCATGAAAAGATATAGAATATAAATGATTTGATAATCGAAGAAAAATTCTACGGGGGTTTTTTTACTAAAATTTTCAGACAAATCCAAAAATTAAGCATCAGACAATCAGCGCAATTACCTTCATGCAAGATAGAGTGTTTAAAAAAAATTTGATACGTTTTTCAATAATTAGCCTGAACGATCTTTTCAGATTTCTCGGCTTTACTGTGATCGCATTCAGTAGCCATGACCGCCCGACGTATGTCTCATTGGCCTTGGACCACAGAAGGCATTTGTAGCGGCCAACAGAATAAGACGATTTGGATTAGGCAGTCGAATGAGCTACTGTGATTTATGAGTGCCACGAGAGAACAGCCGCTCTTACATGTCTCGCGACCAGCCCGAATCCACAGGTCTGACTTAGCTTGGAATAACTACCCTTGAGCCGGATAGGTCTTTGTGAACTCCCAAAAGTAGCGCGGAAAATCTATTTTCCGACAGCAGACACTTCATGGGGTTTATTTAGCTTGTTTCAATAAAGGAAATGAAACAGAATGTTACCGATATCCAAGTTGACATTTGGAACTTCCATTGATTACCTATTTTTTTTTTTTTTTTTTTTTTTTTTTTTTTCATTAAATCAGATTTTTACAAACGAGACCTTGAACAGTTGTTAAGGTAGTCCCTCTTGTATTACACGATATTAAAAACCGACATTATTCAAGTTCCCATGGACTGGTAATTTTTCCTTTACTTTCTTCTTCGAAGTATGATTAGAATTATGGTTATCACTTTGGTCTGTCTGACGTGATAGGCATAGAGTGTAAAAAAAATGGTATTGGAAAGCAATTCGTAATCTCGCGAAGATGTTGAACAGATGAGTGACTGTTCGCTTCAATACTTACTCGTGTAACAGCACTGGACATATATGCATATAATATATATGCACATTGGACCATTATTTTTAGTGGGTGACTGTTTAATGTATGTACCTTGATAAGACGAGAATATAGCGAGCTTTATGCGCGGTTGATGATAGATAAAATGAAAAAAGAGGCTAAATCAATGTGCTTACATTCCAGCCAACTGAGCCAATGAGTAGATCAGTCGCGTGTTCGTTCTCGTCCCTGTCGCTGTCCGATTCCAGCAAAGCCTCAGACGGTTCCTCTATGCTCTCAGCCTCGCTTTCCTCCTCATCGTCGTCCTGTCCCGATTTTTCGATCCTTGCCGGTAGAGGACCTTCCGCCACTTCCTGTGCTCGTGCCTTCTCGGCCAGTAGTGTACCCAAATTTTCGAAGAAGCCGCCATCGGATTCTTGAATTCTGCGGGAAGAAAAACCGACGGAATTATTGGATGGTGAATATGTTTTCGTTGAGCGTGTTTTTTTTTTTCATCTCTCATGCTACAAAAACGACATCACACAGCCCTAATACGGCCTTTTCTCACGGACTAATTTTGTGAATTGCAAAATATGTATATATACGACTGATATGCGTGCGACGCGTGAGAACACTGACCGAGATTCTTGGATTCGTCAACACAGTCTAAATTAATTTCACCAGGAATTGGCGCACTTTCAACGATAGTCATATCGCGACGGAGATTTCGGCCAAGATCCCTGACCTGATCAACGACGTATTAAGATGTTCTCGTGAATTAGCATAAAATAGCAGCGTTTTTAACACTACTGAGTCACCTAAAAAAGTAAGGGATTGACAATGTTGTTTGATTAAGCAATAATCAATTTTTTCTTCTTCTTTATAATAGCTTCGAAATCCCGCGATTCCTCACCTCGCCTTTCCAGGCCACGATTTTTGGAAGTCCCCCAATGAGAGACCCACAGACCCTTGTTTTTGTAAGTCCCTCATAAGACACCCGTGGCCTGTGTTTGATTGGAGTGTCTGTGAGTGTCTGTGAGTGTCTGTGAGTGTCTGTGAGTGTCTGTGAGTGTCTGTGAGTGTCTGTGAGTGTCTGTGAGTGTCCGTGAGTATCTGTGAGTGTCTGTGAGTGTCTGTGAGTGTCTGTGAGTGTTTGTGAGAGTCTGTGAGTGTCTGTGAGTGTCTGTGAGTGTCTGTGAGTGTCTGTGAGTGTCCGTGAGTGTCTGTGAGAGTCTGTGAGTGTCTGTGAGTGTCTGTGAGTGTCTGTGAGTGTCTGTGAGTGTTTGTGCGAGTGAGAGTACCCGTCACATTGGTAAAAAGTGTTAAAACATTTAATTTGATAAAAAGTATTTTTCTACATAGACTCGTTTAAAAATGATTATTAAACGTCTAAAAATAGAAATATTAATAACTTCTTATTTTAGCACATACTAATTAGGATTAACCTGGTCACTGGGCTCAGAACTTATCGTGCCAACGATAAGTTTCAACGTTCACGTGAAATTGTTTTCTTGATTTTCCTCGACATAATGGATCACTACCTTAACTTATCGTGCCAGTCTTCATTTATTTTTCATAACACGCTATGTACAACCAGTGCAGACTTCTTTTTTCTCATGTGTATCGTAAATCGCTCAAGCGAAGCCATGCCTTCCACAACCAGCTATACAAGCAGTTTATCGCCAAAAAATAAACAACAAGACAATCTGTAATATATAGATATAATAAGTGGTGTAAAACTAGCATTCTACCGACAGCACAAGACACATAATAATCGTGTGAACAGAGTTTTATGTGACCATCTGATTACTTTCGAATTCACTGTATTTGTTTATTTAATTCTTATTATTTAAAGGCACGACGTACGTTTTATTAAATTTCTAATATGGGCTGAATATTTGTAACAATTTTGTGAACAAACGTACATTTTTTAAAATTTGTTAGGAGTAATATTTATAATATTATAAAATAGAAAATACAGTGAAAAAGTTATTTCTAGATCGATAAAATAATACCAAAACGTAATTTATCGAAAATCGGAAAAACATTAACTAAATGCCATCCAAAAATAATATTTTTTGGTTACTTCGCGTTATTTGATATCATAAAATTCTAACAATTTTGCAAATTTCCAAAAAAAAAAAATGCACTGAGAAAAAGTATCCAATAATCACTCTTTCATAATTTGCCAAAGACCAAAGATTGCATTTATCTTAATTCCAACACTTGCTAGTCTCCCTAATAACAATAATAATAATGTATAAAATAATAAATAAATAAAGCAAATTCGAGAGTAATTGTGTGGTGAAAAGTGTGCGTGTGAAGCAGATTCCTCATACATAAGAGGACACTCTATGTGCACGTTACTCCGTCACCTGCTGTGAATGAAGTTGTGAGCTGCAAATTTCCAATAGATGCTTGCCACGGTGACCGGTTTAGCTTCCGGTTTCTGGGTCATTCGAAAGGCCGCGATGGCGTAGTATGGATGCTTCTCGTCCAATTTCACAAAATGTGCCATTACGCTTCGGCCCTTCCTTAGAAATAAATGGAATATGTGTCGATATACACGCACAAATCACAATCACAATTGTACAATTCAGGTTAATTAAAAAAAGAAAAAAATTAACGAATATTTGACAGAGCTTTTATTTACTACGAAATATATATTTCGCTGGTTTTATCACGAGACGAAGAAAAACAAAAAAGAAATGGTTTGCAACGTCCCACGGTTCTTGTGAGACTGGGAATTCGCAAATCCTGTTGCGCGTACTGTAGAGAACTAGTAGATATAGTAGGAGGTGCTCAGACAGGGAAAACCATATCGTCCTCCAGTCTCGCACGAGGGATTTACTTTTCAAGTTATAGCGTGACAAACGAAAAAATGAATGTCTCGGCATTCAGCCGTGAGAGATTTTTCAGACGAGTCTATTGTAATTGAGATTAAGACTAATGAATTTACAATGTGTATCGTTAGAACTGTTACAATGATACTCTCGCGTAACTCAATACTTTGAATTTAATTAGTGACGCATTCTTGCTTATCGTTTTATTGCAACGATTATATATATATATATATATAGTTACTCAGAAATTATGTATACAATTTGCCGATGGTATAAAAAGGGTTTGGAACAAGGAAAGCAATTTCTGCGAATGGACTCTGTTGAATAAAAACGAAGATAGAGATGGAGACGAACCGGGAAAACGAGTATGACCGTGAGGCGAATGTGTAATGAGAAAAGGCAAGTCAGTGATCCCAGGAAAAAATATTATTCGTTGAAATAATATAAAACAAATAAGTAAACGAGTGATTAACATTAACATATGTGTATGATTTATGTTATGCAGATATTTTTCTGAAGTGATAATTAGATTTTTATCGATATCACAACAATTTCTTTTATAGCTGCATTATACTGATATAATATTTTACATTTTATGCCACGCGGTGCGAGAAGTGCCTACTTCTCGCACGCGTGAAATAATGTTGTGTACGAAATTCGTGCGAGAACATTTTTCTCAACTCGTGTGATTGTGCAACACTCGTCAGAAAAAGTTTGATCGCACGCGTATCGTAATATACTATTATGCCACGCGGTGCGAGAAGTGCCTACTTCTCGCACTCGTGAAATAAATTTATGTACGAAATTCGTGCGAGAACATTTTTCTCAACTCGTGTGATTGTGCAACACTCGTCAGAAAAAGTTTCATCGCACGCGTATCGTAATATACTATTATGCCACGCGGTGCGAGAAGTGCCCACTTCTCGCACTCGTGAAATAAATTTATGTACGAAATTCGAGCGAGAACATTTTTCTCAACTCGTGCGAAGCTCACACTCGTGAGAAAAAGTTTAATTGCACTCGTATCGTAATGTACTATTATATAACATGAATTTTTTGAATTTATTAACATGTTAACAGATGGCATAAAAGGCCGAGTAACAGTGGAATAAATTCTTTCATTATTGGTATCTACTCCGATGACGTAGTTTTTACTAGTCTAGACGCGTGACGCGCAAGCCTCTCCTCCATGTGAGAAACTCCAAATGCGGATGTTTCGGCTGGGGTTTCCATATAGGCATAAAAAGAATTTATCGTAGAAAGTTCAAACAGTGTTTGCAGGTCGCTCTTATCACACAACATTTAGATACATTATGGTGATAAGTGTAATATTTGAAAAACATATTAATGACTTACAATATTTTTTTTATCATAATTTTTAAAAATCATCCTTTGGATGAATATTGCTTAACATTTTTCTTTTTCACGCACCAATGATTTAATAGAAATTTTTTTTCAGTATTAAAATTAAAAAAATCAAGTTCAAAACGAACCACCTAAAAATCTACATTTATGTTATCATACACAGAATTCACTTAGCTTCAATACAGAACAAAAAGGTGGCTCCGACAGTTAATACGACAGTTATATCATGCAATTGTAAGTCGACCTTCATCCGGGTCTAGGTACATCGTCTTTACACAACTGGTAATACACATCAGTGAAAGCGTTCTGCGAAGCGTAGTAAGGTCTTAGTACGCCCTGGCAATCATGATAATTTTAACAACATACACGCCCATTTAGAATCTCCTGGCTATATACACATTGATGTATATCTAGTACAAGGATGGTAAACATAAAAAAAAAAAAAATGATTGCATCAATTACACTGTGATATTGCAGTTATTCAACTTTATTCAACTTTACTCAACTTCACTCAATAGGCAACCTTAAAAAACGGTTGAATTCCTTTTGAGACTATGCGAAATTAATGAGTTTTACTTCCTAGGAAGTTCCTCATAATTAGAAAATAACAAAATAATAACAAGATGTTTCACGTTTACATAAAAAAAAAATTAATGCAATTATTTAGAACTTAAAAAAAAACGTGAGAAAAATAATTTAAATAACTGTTTCTTTTTGTTTTCAAAGGCGATTCCATCGATTTATTAAAAATTGTATTATTCTTACATTCTCATTAAATGAAACATTTCTTTTTAAAAGTGTGCACCAATTACCGTTCGGTGCTGCAATTAAGGATGACTTAGTATGCTCGGAGCGACAGCTCGGTAAACTCTACAGTGCATATACGTGTAGGTAGTATATACGATGAATCATAAAGCTGTGACGCGACCTTCGCTCGCCGATCGGCAGAAAGAATCGACTTCAAGTTATGCCTCGCGAGTTACGTTGTAGAGTCACCTGCAAAAGTCGTTGACTATCGTCACTTATACACACACAAAGTGTTTCAAAGTGTGTATAAGTGAATTTCGGAAGAGGCCCGAGGGAGATGAAATAATTTCGTGCGAAACGCTCTCGAGCTTCGAGCTCGGCATCTTAACGATTATAAATAGAACGTGAGTTCGTGTCTTGGAAACACATGGTCCTATATCACTCTGATGACTACAGACTGCTGACGTCTGTGATTTTGGATGATTCTGCTTGGTGCTGTTGCTACCACCTGTGGGCTATACCGTTAGAACTCGTCGCTACGAAACTCCAACACAAAAAAAAAAAAAAAAGAAAAAATCGTAGTCTTAAATTATTCTTTAAATAAATCGTAAAAAGAAAAAAAAAAACGTACTTGACATATTTTTGTTCTGTCCGAAGCGAATCCGTATATTCTTATCTCTGAATTCGACTTAAAATGCGTAGCTAAAGAGACACGTGATTTTCAGTGAAACGAACTAAACTTGTATATGTGATTCATAAAATAAAGGGAAAAATATTTTTGTTTTCTTCGCTGTACCTTATTTCGTGATCGGATTTTTCGGCCTGTTCCTGCTCTTTCGCTTCTTTTTCCTCCACGATTTTTTGGTAGAAACCTTTCCACATAGCTTCCTCATCCATTTTTTCTTAATTTTTTTTTTCTTTTAATTTTTTTTATAGCACACTTCACTCAACGATTTTATTATTTACGTTACACGAACGATTAAATCGAGGCGAATTCAATTTATTCACAAACCGGCATCACGTTGAATTTGACAGTCAGAGATGGTCTTACCGACGGATTTTATTATACTGGTGGCTCTGTGTTTCAGATCCGCAAATAACACCAACGAACAATAGTCCTAATAGAGGGTCAGAATCTTGTAGAAATATTTGTGAATGATATAATAAACTTTACTGAAGAATCGATCAATGCGCTATGCGGAGAACAATACAGGTGCTCACAGGATTTCGTGCCAAGGATGTCGACTGACACCCACAGTGCCGGGAACAGGCACGAGTTTCTATTCAAGTAGGTACGGTCGTTCTCACTCAGACACACGATTTCGCTTGCTTGACTGGGCTCAGTTCCTGGGGTTAGATGGCACCACCAGCTGGCAACAGCTTTCTCAGAATTTTCGACTCTCCACTCGACGAGATAATCGCTTGCATACATTGTAGCTACTGAGAATATTATCGAAATAATGATTCGGTAATCAAATAAATTCTGTCTCTACTTATTTTACCGTGGACAGTAAAAAACTAAAAAAAAAAAAAATGATTTCTAGAAATTATGATCCCCCAACGTCTGCAATTTTGTTTTGTGTTAATTTAGAAAAAGTGTAATCTTTAGTTTAACAGAAGTGCAGCAAGAAAAGATTGTTGAAATATGTTACAATATTTTTTTTTGCTACAATAACAATTTTCTTTTATCAACATTGCAAATATTTTATTTTATTTAAAAAGAAAGTGTCGTTTTAATAGTTTAACAAAAAAATCATGAATGTTGAAATGACTTTTTGGATAAAATAACGAACCGTTTTTTATTTATTTAACAATTTTTTTTTTTTTACTGTGCTATTTCATACACTTGATGATACTTGTGTGAATATCTCTGATCCAGATGGCGCACATTTAGATTGCACAATGACTCAGATCATCGAGCATACCGATCGATGTAATTCTCTGATAAAGTGATGTCATGGATGCACTTCTGACGCTACAATGTTGCCGGAAAATCGTGGTACAAGGTGATGATGTATATACGGGAAAGAAAGAACGTTGTTAATTATTCATAGATGGTCACGTATTAATAATAAAAACCGATTGAAAAGAGAAAAAAATAACTATATATTTATTTGACTAATTTTATTTAGTTAAAATTTGAATTCTTTTAATTTTTTACTTATAAACATTTCAAATTAGCTTGAGAATTAAAATAATAATGCAAAAAGTGGATTCTCGCAAAATGCTCTTTTTTCAACTTTTATCAATGCCATCTCTAACGAGGCAAGTATAGCGATCGATATGACATGCAAAGGTCAAAAGTAATGAGGAAGCAATGTGCAAGGTTCAATTTTGCAGTCTGGATCAAATATTCTATACACGAGTTTATCAGCTCGAAATATGTAAAAGTTTATGAATCTGCCATATTTGTTTAAAAAAATCATACGCAATTTTTTTTTTTTTTTTTCAGATTATTGAAAAATCTGCATTAAATTTTTACACATTTACCGATTTTTGGCCAAATTTAAAACCCACCGTCATTTAAATAGTACTGTTTAATTTAATTTAGATAATTTACGTTTACAGATATTTTTTTCAAGAAATTAAAAATGCCGTATAATCTGAGTCATTGTGTGAATTGTTATGAATCAGTCACAGTAAATAAAGAGCCGGCATGTAAAATATATGCGTTTGTTAACTTTTTAAATTCAGTGGCTCATCTTGCTTGTTTTAGATTGACACTTTTCTAAATATTCTAAAGAAGCAAACAAAGTTCCCCGTTCGATAATTCGTTGGGCGAGCGTCCCCGACTCGGCTCTTTGCAATTCGATTCCTTCCTCAGCCACAGTCAGTCGTAAAGGAATCGTCCGTCTCGTGAGAGATTTGTAACTATACTTATCTCTAGAAAGTCATATTATCAGCAAATAACTTATGTTTAATAATAAAGAAGCAGTAAATTACACGATAATTATGTCGAAGATATATGCGAATAGCGTTTGAAATATGTCGTCTATAAAGGGAAAAAATCAGACAGTAACATTCAGTCTGTCTGACAATGTACTGTCTGTATCTACTGGCACTATTTCTTCTTCTCGGTAAGCAAGAAATGCGAGAAAATATTGTTTTGTCTACAAGAGATCGGAGAGAAATCTACCGCAGAATATCTGTGACAAGCGCTGCCGCTTTTGATTTTATCAAAATTGAAATTTACACTTTTTTTTTAAATCCAACCCATTGATGTGCGTAAAAAAAATATAGAATCTGAGTTTATTAGACCTTAATATTTAAGAACACTTTTGTACACGGAAATTATACTTCGGAAAAATCTCGAAAAGTGTTGGGACATTGTGTAAATTTTTGTTATTAGCTATAATATTAATTTTAATGTATTAAAGTAACGAGATTTTAGACGATTTTCAGTTATTTCAATTTCTTGGATACTCTAAGTTCGCTAACTCTCTATTCTTACATTTTATTGAAATACAATGTATACATTATATTTTGTGAGATGCAAAGTATATTTTTTTGTTTATGCCCAGGAGTTGATGGAAAACGATCGAACAGTCGAGGCAAAAGTAAAAATGACGCCACGACGTTCCAAGCCGTATTACAAAATCAAGGTAATTCGTCTACGATTACCGCCGATCTTGTTTTGACTCCCAAACAGATGTACGAACTTGAGAATGCACTGAACAATGTAGTGAGCAAACTTTTAGGTCCTCAGCAAGGACAATTGAGTCTACGAGCTACGGAAAACGAGAATACGGGTTTGATCAACACTGTGAAAGTAGTCAGTGATTCTATATGTCGAGAAACAAACAAATTATTTGGAAAATTCGGTCTGATACGACCGACTGAAATAAAATTTTCAAACGATCTCCAAACGAATAATCCTACTTTGAAAACTGCGGTTTACCATCAACTCTTGCGCATGCCTTTGATGCTTTCGACAATCTTTCGAGAGGTACACAATCAAATGTCCAAACATTTTCGAAGACATGATTACATTAAAATGGGCTATAAGTCGTCAAAGTTTGGATTACAAATGGATTACAGAATCTCCACGGACGAGTTAAAGCTGACGAGCATTTTGGGTGCAATGGCAAAGTATGGCAGCAATTTTTACAATTGTCTCGATGAGAAAGAACCGGCGTCTTTTGATATAAAAAAAGCATTGGGCGAATTGACCAATTTTTCGCCAGAACTAACGGGAAGGAAGTTGAGGAATCGTCTGGAAAAACCAATACCAAAATGTCCAAGAAGGAACAAAGAGGAATACAATCAATTTCACGCCTTTGTTTGTCATGCGGTTGCGGAGAATTCACGACACAACTATCGTGATTGTCTCGTAGAAGTGAGACGCATTGACAAATGTGTTCACAAGAAGCTCAATGGTTCAACGGAAGTTACAGAGCCTACGGCGAAATCCTCAAAAGATTTCCTTCGAACGATCGAGAGTCTTGACAGTAGCTGCAAGAACGCTGATAAGGGAATCAGTGGTTTCGTAGGCTGCAAGCTGAAAACCAAAGCCAAAGTCACGAGAGGCAACGAATTTCCTTTTATCGTTGACTTTTTTATGGGCGACTTGAAGAAGTCACCAAAATTAGGGCGTATGGCAAAAGAGGTTGGTTCAATAATAACGAAAAGTCGAGTGGGCTCAGAAGCCTTGAACGAAGTGGTGACGCTTATTGAGATTTATAAGCATGGGGTGGAAAAGAAAGCGAGACTCATGAAAGCTGCGCAAAGAGACGTTCGTCAGGTATCCATTTTCGACAGGATCTCAGACATTTTAACGCAATACAAGCAACATATACTTGACGCGACGTACAAAACAGTTTCTCACATACATAATGTCATGACAACGGTGCAAAAAATTCTTGTTGATTCGGCATCGACACTTGTGGGCCAAAATTTATCGACGAATATCCAAACAATGAAACATTGGTCGGGATTTGTGGACTCAGTTGTCGTTGACTGGACGCACAATCGCAGTCACTTTCCGGTGAGAAACATTGCACGACGAAATATGAATTCAGAGAAGTTTGGGAATGATCCGAAACGGGCTCGATCGAAAGGATTGATCGTCGTTCCCAATGAAGTCGGTGAGTATATTAGACTGAGTAATTTGAACAGTTTGCTCATGTCAAACATTTATTATCGGTTTTTGTGTATGACTCATTGAGTCTCAGTACTACATTACTGATTAAAAGTTTCATTTAACTGGTTTTTGATACATTCAATAAATTTGTTATCTGTGAGTTATGAATTCTTTTGTCGTGAGTAGCACTCTTTGCGTGTATAATTGAAACTTTCTGAGGTATGTTAATAGCTAAGATAAAGGCGATAAACGAACCATTACAAGTTTTTTTTTTTGCAAACAATATTCAATAGAGATCAAGGGTTCTATATATGTATAAATATAATGTATAAATACTTCTGCTATTCATTTATATATTTTTGCTTTGAAAAGTAAATTTAAAAAAATAAAATATGTTGAATTGAACAGGGTGCAGAATTAAAATACAAAATATTGGAATTGCGTAGAATCGCGTTTACGTAAAAACGAAATTATGTGCTATTGGCAATTGCAGATCTAGAATTACAGGGTTGATTGTGTAGAATCCATCATCTGAAGAATTAATAAAATGCGCTGAAAGTACAGGTTTCCCATAACAAGAGACTTATTTCTAAAACCTTTGCATCAAAACAAATAAAATTAAATGAGGTGTAGTTAAAAAAAAGTAAGATATAAAATTTCAAATGTAGGATTCTCCAAACGCGACATTACCGGACGATTTGTTCTTTTTACAGGTTTCATCAAAAGCCCTCACGAAGAGCCCTTGAATAAATTAATCGTTTCAATGAAAAATCTTGGGCAACCGATTCAACCACGTAGATCAACGGCACTGATGTCTCTCGCAAATACATTTCTATTGGCCACGATGTTCTACGAATGCATATCTCTCCTTGCCGGGGCGATTTATCGCGAGGAGGACAGTACTTCAATGTCCCCGAGCATCAGTGCGGAAATCGAGGAACCCGATCCATGGCAATCGCCACGAGACAGAAGATCTTCGCCTGCGATTGACGACGAAGATTTTCAGCCTCGAGACAGAGAAGATCAAGAAGACCCTCTGTCGATAACCAACGAAACGGACAAGGCAACGGCTCCTACTGTAAATCCGGACCGCGAAAGTATTCAAGAAAGTGTTAACGATACAGAGACTTCTGAAGAAATTCAAAACGAACAGAATCAACGATAGAGTTCTTAATTTCATGTACAATGACGTCATTGTACAGATGGAAGGTTATTGATTGTAAAAAAGTTACAGGCGAAAAACCGGTGATGGGTCATCTGTAAATTTATGGGAACACAGATAATAAAAGTCATTTACATTTCAAAATATAAATCATAATGGTATCGGTACATTTATCTGTTCCCATTTCCAGAGCTATGATTTTTTTTTTCATTTGCTATTAAACCTTTCTTTGACATTAACAAGCAGTCACGATAATAGATAATTTATCCGTTTGCTCGACATTTATTTCCCTTGAACACGTTCCCGTGCAATAAAGATCATCGACTATGCAGAACTAGTTGAGTCTGTTACTATTTAGCGGAAGATGAACAAGTGGATCGTCGCTATATTTGGTAGAGTTTGAAATCGTGATTGAAATTTTTTACATGAAGGTTTTAATTGTTTCTGCCATTTTTCGTGCTTATCGCTTTTTTTTTTCTTTAGTTATTTATATCGCTGGTCGTGTGACATTGGTACATGATGCAAAAATTTCGAAACCAAAAGTCGTGGGAGGATTTCAAGTAAAAATTTCTTCTGTACCATTTCTGGTGAGTTCATTTGAAAGATTCCAGCACGAAAGTATGAATGTCAGAAGTATTAAGAGATTTTTGACAGAGGTAACGAAAATTCTGCAGTTGGCTTTTTGCATCAGAGGACAAGGATTCCGTTGCGGTGCAAGCATAATTTCAGCATCTTGGGGCATTTCAGCTCAGCATTGCTTGTAAGTATTGCAATTATTGCATATATTATTCTATATAAAAATTCTTGTACTAAAGTGAAAAAAAAAAAAAAAAAAAAAAACAAAAAATTCCACAGAAACTCTGGTAAGCCGTTAGCCAAACTTTACTATGTCAGAGCGGGTTCTTCGCTAAGCATAGCCGGTGGGACTCTTCACAGAATCAAAAAGTTTTATTTCTTTGACTCGAAATTTTTCGATGGAAAATCAATACCAGAGCACGATATCGTGCTCTTCAAGGTTTCAACGAACTTTCGATTTTCCAACACTGTGAAACCAGCTAAATTGCCAGTGAAGGGAAGCATTCCACCTAAATTACTTCAAGTTTCCGGTTGGGGTCGTACCGACATGTCGATTGAGGCAGGGCTCATAAATGCTATTATTACAAAAACGACTACTTGCACAGACCAGCTAATTAATAAGTAATTACAATAATTGCATTGTCTCCTTTGACAGGCTTATCCTATATCCGTTTTCGTGCAATCGGCTAATGTATCCAGAGTCAAGTGGGAAGACTGCATCCGAGCTAACGATTGGTACAAATTTGCAGTCATGAAGGACAAACATTTGTGTTATGGCGAAGGTAGCGCTGATGCCTGTTATGGCGATTCCGGTGGACCTTTGGCGAATTTCGACACTATATATGGAATCGTGTCTTTCGGTGATGACTGCGGTATGAGGCCTGGAGTCTATACAGATGTGTTGTACTATAGACGATGGATCAAGCGAATTACTAATGTGTAACTCAATTTACACGAAATTCTACAGGACCGAGATTTTTTCGAGGTTTTTTAGAAGATGTAGTCTTCAACATACTTCATTAAAATGTAATGTGTTTAATATTGGAATTTTTTTTAAATACAATGAAGGCTTTTAAAAAATCAGATTTGAACAATCATTTTGAAAAATATTTTTATAAATAATTTACAACTTTAAATTGTATTTAAAAAAAATTAACACAACATTTTTTTATTTGATTCAAAATATTATCTGAGAAAATAATAGCGTTCAAGTTATTAAAAAAAAGGAGTATAGAAAAATTTGTATGGAATTATCATTTTTTTTTAAATTCCAAATACCAGTTTACAACAATACTGAACGTAGAGAATAAGTTAAGGGAAAAAACTTGCCGCCAATTTGTAACAAATGGATGGAGGCGGAAATTTAAAAAATAAAAAATTTGAAAAAGCAAAGATTACGTTTTCAATATTCTCCCGTTTAGGATATCAATTTTTTCGTCCGTTCAAAATACAGTTCAAATAATAAATAAAATAAAATAAAATAAAATAAAATAAAATAAAATAAAATAAAATAAAATAAAATAAAATAAAATAAAATAAAATAAAATAAAATAAAATAAAATAAAATAAAATAAAATAAAATAAAATAAAATAAAATAAAATAAAATAAAATAAAATAAAATAAAATAAAATAAAATAAAATAAAATAAAATAAAATAAAATAAAATAAAATAAAATAAAATAAAAACACAACATGAATATGCATAAATTATGCAAGCTAAGTCCTCAGCAATATACCTACTAAACATCTGCTCACATATCTCATTATTTTCACTGCCCGTAAAAAAAAAATCAGCAGCAGGATTCGGCGTCCAAGGAACGTCTCATTGCAAAAGAGTTACAGGAGATATAGAGAATACGCTTGAAATCACGGACCACGGGCCCTCTTCGCGTTCAGGTTCGGTGCCTGCAGGAAGTCCATTACCACACGCGTCTCGGTATAGCGTCGTTTCACACGAATGCAGGCATCGGGCTACACGCACACGTGACAGTCATACGGCATGCATGTATATATATATATATATTGCATATACAGATACCTGCGCTCATCTATCTATATCCACAACACAGAAAAGTACCTGCGTGCCTGCGAGTTCCCTATCGTTTACCCGGCTGAGTCACCCGCTTGGTTTCCCCCGGGTTGTGGAAACAGACCGAGTGTCTCGGTAGTTTGGCTTGTTCGCCACACTCATTTCCGGGGGTCTTTAAACTCTCACCTGCACTACACGTGCGGGTGAAAACGCGCGTAGTAAAGCTTGTGAAAATTTGTTATCTAATTCAATATATTCCGATATGCACTGTAAAAATATACAGAATCATAATATTACTATGTAGACAAATTTTATGCTTCAAACCTGTAGATTAAATTTAATGTAGTTCCACAGACAAGAAAATCCAACCGAGTATTAAGATTGTTAAAAATTTGTTAAATACGTTTTGAATAAGAAACTAGTGTTAATTAATGTAAATCTGGATTAAAGAATTTCTGCTTAATGTAGACAAAAAAATGTATTACTTATAGAATTAATTTTTTTGATTAATTCTGTATCAAATAAAATAAATGTATTGATTTATAGAAATATAACTTAGTGAGATTACAATAGTTTGTATTCTCACAAAGTGAGTTTTCTCGCCCAGGAATGTTGAAATTTTATTATTATAAATATTCACGTCTCTATAGAATTGTTTATTAAAAATTTGTGAATTGTCATTATTTTTTTATTTCACATAATATATATTTTTTAAAGTCTGTTAATTACAAACTATTGATTCTCATGTATTGGGAGACATATATTACTCACCCACTTGCAACATCAGGATAAACTTTTGTTCGCAAACTCTTCATGATTTCGCGCTTGAGCCTAAAGTACCATCCATCGCTAGATTTTGGGCTGCAGTATTTCTGCGCTGCACTGTTTTTCTCGACGCTCTCAGTCAGATCATCGTGATCTATGATCATCCATTTGTCAGCCTCCGCGACAGGACTTTCTTCGATACCGATTGTGTCGTATTCCTCGAGCGTTGACGTTCTCTTTGCGTATCTCTTGCGACGAAGGTAAGCTGGTACTGGCACATCATCGTCCGGTAGTTTATCAGTCAAGATCGAGGTCATATTTGGGGTTTTCCTTTTTTTAGGGTTTCGCAATTGCACAATAAAAAATATAACAAACGCAACTAAGAAATAATTCGTTCTACGATCTTTTCACCAGTACAGTCCTACAACTAAAAATTCAATCGAGAAAAAATACACCACGAGGAATGTTATTAATTTACCACCTTAATTCCTTCTTGATAGATTAATCTATTTTTTTTTTTTTTTTTTTTTTTTTTTTTTTTTATATCACAGGAATCAATTGAAACATCTTCATCCTCATCACTCTTAATTGATACATTATTCAACAGAATTGAAGCACTTGATGATAATTAACGCTTAGACACACTTGGACGCCGGTTGTATTAGGACTGAATCGAAACGAACCACAACACTCTGTATGTATGGTCAAGGGGACTCAGAGTCCTGCTGCCATCCAATCGCGTCGATCCTCCGCTGAGTAAAAGTAGGGACAAATATAGGAGGTAGACATGAACGTACACTTTCCTTGTTAGATGTGCAAGCATGTGGATGGAGGATCATGACATGTAAATTGATTATCAAGAGAGAAAAAAAAAAAAAAAACTCTACTTTCCTCATGACGTATCGGTGTGTTTCATTATTAATTACGAAGATAAGTTTCATCGCTCATCAGGCGCCCAGTCGTCTATATTTAAAACCGGAAATGCTACAATTATTATATATACAGATTACATGCTAAAATTATTTCATGATGTGCGTGCGGTTGATATGATTTGTAAATCTTTCGTGGTTTTTACTCGCTGACAGCGGATATGAGTTGCGGTATATATTACGCTCACTGGAGCACTGGGTTTCCCCTGGAATCCCCTGTGACGTCATTGCGAGGCTGGAGAGTTGTCAGACTACAGCTTTCTGTAGAGTCGACCCGCATGGATCATTTATATACGTAACGCACATGCAAAAATTATCATTTTATTATAAATATTTTGCATTTATGCTGCATACTTTAAATGTCAAAAATATATATACACATGAGGCAAAAAGATTATCTTTACATCTTGGTGAAAAAAAAAACGAGATTACGATAATTTAAAAATTGAACATTTTTAGGGAAGGTATTCTCAAATGGTACTGAAAATTGGACTTATGCCAAAGCGACCTTGACTCACCCCTTCAGAAAAAGTTGACGAATTTTTTTTTGGGTTCTTCGGGGTCCTAATAACTTCTCTGAATTTTTTGAGATTTTTAGAGACCTTGTGAAATTGTCTTGTCGACGTCAATTATGAAATGGAACTAAAAATGTGCAGTACCATTTTTTTTTTTTATACCTTGATAATACGTACATTTTTGTTGTTTTAATATTGTCAAATTTGTTAAATTCTCGTTAAAAATCATTCGTGAACCAACTGCGTCATTTAAATAAAAAAATTAAAGTAAGTTTATACAAATAATGACAAGCGATATGAATTTTTATGAAATCGTTATAGCGGTATAAAAATCAATTGACGAAACTCATGGAGATGGTGATGAACTTTGGAAGTACGAATCAACTGGAAGAGGAACTGCATAAGAAAAGAGTACCGTACAACTCGTTACAATGGGCCGATTAGACAATAAAGACCGGCGGCACACGTAAGTGTTGTACTTGAGAGCGAACAATGGATGCTCATAGAAATCACTCCTCGAATACTCAATTAGTGTTTATCTGTTTATTTCTTGGAGTCAAATCGTCGAGTTCACGTGCTGAAAGCATAAGCACGTGCCAATGTATACTATAGCTATGATCGTGTCTTGCCTCACGTATACATCTACGAAAACCTTTTTTCTTTTTTTTTTTATTATAAATACATTTTTTTTCCAGAAATACACAAAACTGAATTTTTTAAATATTATTCAGTGGAAGTATTGGTAAACGTGATTTGTATTAACAAATTGTATCATTTAGCATTATAGTTGTAAAAAAAGTAAAGATTATTTTTACATATATCTTGGTGAAAAAAAATCGAGACTAGATTGATTACAAAATTTGAACATTTTTAGGAAAGGTATTATCTCGAATTGTACTCAAATCTGACTTATGAGAAATATCTAAAAAAAAAGTCAGAAGAAAAAGAGTGAATAAAGAATAAATATAATTTTTTAAAATATTTTTAATAATACGAAAATCGTTACCTATGCTAATGATGGTTTTCTGGTCATTTCAGCAGCAGCTCATTCAATTCACAGCATCTTTTGCAGTGTACGTTGTAATTTTTTAATTCTGTTACTTTATCAGAACGGGACGTTCTTTGATATCACTGTAATTGTCATACTGGGAAGCTAATGATATGTAGAATCAGCGAGGCGCCAAGAGAAACATGGAAATACACGAGTGGAGACGACTTTCGTAGAAAACGAACCAATAAAGATCATCAACGAAGAGCAGTCTTTTGGTTAAGACTGTTTTACCATTTTACCAAGAAATTAAATAAGCTTTAAATGAACTCAACTTGTCTATGAAGAATTCTGTTCATCAATTTGGGCTTCTTCGTAGAAGAAGTTTTGTGGAAGATGGATAAAAAAAAATTGAAATCAACGTGTAAGATCAACTTTGTATACTTTTTAAAATTGTATACTTGAAAATTAAAAAAAAATGTAATAGCAATCAAAAGTTCATAAAAATTATGAAATTTTCAATTTTCTTTTTTTTTTAATACAGTTTTCGTTATTCAAAACAGGAAGTTTAGAAAAATTCAGTTCCCAAAGTTTTCTGAAGTAAAAACTGAAAATATGAACAGAAAGTAAAAAAAATAACTCTTAATTTTAAAAAAGCGACCCTGTCTTCTCAAGCTTCAAGTTTACACTGTCGATTATTGGTATATTGGACGATGGCTGCGATATTCACTTTACTACCTAGAACTTTACAAATTCCTGATTCTGACTATAATATTCTGTTTCTATGAGATATTCTGACTATAGTATTCTGTTTCCTATCAGAGATTCTGGATCCTATTCTGGATCCTATCAGAGATTCCGTAGAATCCAATTACGAATCCCGATCATAAATTCAGTTTGCAAAAACGTTACATCTCATCCTTGAAATGCAAAATCCGGTGCCTGACTGGAACCCGACCGTAAATGGGGAAATCCAGACAGGGCCCGGCCAGATCCTGCTACAATTTGCAAACGGGTATAAAATTTCCCAGTGTTTTTATAAATCTATCGTGTACTTACTCTTTCGTTGATTGCAATCGCTGGAGTCTGGGATGGCTTCTATCCTTTCCTTTAACGTAGCCATTTGACCAAACATCACGTTTCCTTCTCCAAAACGTCCAATTCATGCTCTTCAGACTCGCTTGACAATTCTATAAAATATCGTTTTTCCGCGAGACTCTCGACACCCAGTACAACTCGCGTGTTCCACGTTCGTGGAATCACTGCATCAGAGCGCGCACCACAAGCAGACCAACTTTGCTTCTCTTGTTGTGGAAAATAATGTGCGGTAATTAACGATAATTACACGTTGGCAGAATCCTTGCATGGACTACCAACACGTGACATGCACGAGTTTGTATTAAAAGAATGGGTATTACGAATGACATTTCTCAAAAGACAAAAAAAATAACAAGATTTTACTGAATATATTGAAATTTTCATCAATAATAGGACTGTCTTTAACATTTTTTTTTTTACTAATAGAAATTTTTAAACTTCAAAAATTGTTATTGAATATTTTGTCACCTTCATTGTAATTTAGTGTTTAGGATATATTTCTTTTTAAATCCTTGTATAATAATTGTCATTGTATGATAATTTGAATAAAAATAAAAAATCATATTATAGAAGAGTAAATGTATCAAGATGTGTTTCGGAGCTCTCATTGGCTCAAGGTGGAAGAGGTGCGCATCATCATTATCAAGTCTCAAGGTACACATTATCCTCATCCTTGATCGTATCACATTACTTTGTTTTTATTTATTGTAGCTTTCTGTACGTACATGTTGGAATTCTACTTACATAACATCTCTACGATGCATTGATAATAAAAAAAGAAGAAAATGAAAAAAAAAAAAGAAAAAAAAAAATCATAGCCCATTCGTTCAATGGCTAGTGGACTAAGGACATGATGATATCCTACAGCTTCATCAAAACATTTTTGTCGATGAGCTTTTGGAGCATGTACACGACATTTCCGTTCTCCTGTACACCAAAGTAGATTTTATTTTCAACAATTGCTCTACATAATCTTAAAACTGCGTCGTGAGATTGTCGAGCAAAGCACGCATAAAACTGTATTGTCTCATGCACCGGAATCGTTATGTATAATATACAGTTTTGTATTTTCTTTTCTTTTTTTTTTTTTCATTTTAATTAAATTTATATTTATTGTGCCAAGCGTGTTGTGACGCACATTTGGTTAAATTTCATTTTTTCGGTCGAATAAAAGAATTTAGCTCTCTTTCTCTCTCTCTCTCTCTCTCTCTCTCTCTCTCTCTCTCTCTCTCTTTTGTATCGTGAAATATAACGCTATATTATTGAATAACAGAAGCTTTTTTGGTTGTCGCGAACAATTACACATAGACATCGACGCGACGCATACAAGCGCGAACAATATGACCTGCTATTCGCTCGTCTTTAGGCCAAGGTTCGCCGACGAGTATCGATATTATCGATCCGATGAAGGGTACTTGGCTTCTCTTACAATATTTCTGTGTTATTTCTCTTTTTTTTTTTTTTTCTTTTTTTTTCTTCTTTTTTCGTAATTTGTTTCGCTGAGGTAGGGTCGAAGGTTTCGGGAGGCAATGCATATTTCATGAGAATTTCGAATTACGATGAACTATGACTCGGTATAAGAACGGTGTTTGAGAACCTTCCGTCGCTTGTGGAAATTAGGAAGAGTCGGCGGATAGAATCTGATTGGAAAACACGATCTGTTATCGAGAATATATATATATATGAGGCATTTCACGAAAACTCGGACAACCAAAATCTGAAAAACATTGATTTTTAATAATAATAGTAATAATAACAATAATAATAATAATAATAATAATAATACCAAATTGTTATTAATAAATTAGTTAAAATTTGTCTCATGAAATAAGTCCGCTGATGTCATTCGGATTCCAATTAATTTTTTAAGAAATTCAAAGTTCTTAAAAATGTTTATTTAGGAGAAATTTTAAGGGCCATTTTATGGAACTGTTGATTCAGTGATCCTAAAATTTCTTATGTGTAATAATAAACCTTTCTACGAGAATATAAAAAATTCATAATTTTTTAACTAATTCTCGAAAATAAAAATCGAAAAAAAAAAATAAAAAATCAACAAATTCTTCTCAGATGGGAAAAAGATTCTTTTAATTCCATAAACTGCTTTTCATTTTTTTCTTTTTTAGAATAATTAAACATTTCGGAGTTTACATGCAGAATTCTTGTAACTTTTTTTTATAACACAAAATAATACATAATGGAAATTCCTGTCTTTGAAGTGTAAAATTCGGAAACATGATCTTTAAAAAAAATTGTAGTTTATTATGTTAAACTGTAACAAGAGACAAAAATTTTTTTTTTTCATTGGTGTCATTTTTTTTATATTAAAGAAAAAAGATATAACAAGATGCTTTTGAAGTTTCAAAGTTTTAAACTTGGTACACAATCGATAAGCTGAGAAGGCAAAAATCAAGACAATTGAAGTCGATCTGGTTTCGTGTTGTGTGAGTTGTCGTGGAATGCATATATATACATATGTATATAGCTATCTAGGCTTGTCCTCAATGCGTATAATTTTTTTCAGTGCCGCGCTCGTTCGTTTTTATTACACTATATATATTTTTATTCTGCGAATTATCTAAAGCTAATTTAGCGTAATTTATCGATTACAATATACTTCTTTTTTTTTATTTTATATTTCTATATTGCAGCGACTATTCTCTATATTTATTTATCTATATGCTACGTATTACAACGTCATGGCTTCTTTTTCTTTTTTCTTTTACACGTTTCTTAACCCTCCTATGGTGCTCTCGAAAAGTAAAATATTTCATTTTACTTGAAATACAAAATGTAATTTTCATATAAAACTGATTTGCATGTACATGCATTATTTATTTTTGGTGGACAAATATATGATCTGCCTCAAATTAGGTGTTCAAATTATTATTATATAGGAAATAAATAAATTAGTAAAATAAGTATGAGGTCGTATATGATAAAAAAAAAAAAAAAAAACACACAGTAAGAGGGTTAAAAGTCTCGCACTTCGTTCACATTGGTACGATCTAGATAATATATTTACAGAGGGATTGACGATTACCGCTAGTTACTGGAATATGAATTGACATCTCCGAAAATTTTACAGAGTGATCCAAAATACATGCCTCAACTTCGATACAAAGTACATAGTAAAATACATTCTCCAAATTGTCTTAATTTCTTTAATCACCAAATAATTTATTCGTTCGAGATCGAAGCTCAAAAAAAAAAAAAGAGAAAAACAAAATCATTTAAACAAATGCAATTAAACGAAATAAATACATCTTCCAGCTGCAATTCATCATTTATTATCCCAGAATTAAAAAAGTATCAGCAAAACAAATGATTATAATCTTAATCTTAAAAATACAAAAAAAAAAAATTGAAAGTGCGAATTTAAAAAAAAATTGGATCACTCCGTATAATTGTAGAGGAGAGCGTTATTTATACCAAATTTCGTATATTTCGTGGCGCCAATAGTCGGTTCGATCAATAAAACGAGTCGCGCAATAAACTCGTAATTAAAAATATTCGTCCGGCGATCTCGTATAATGATTAATTGTCTAAATATCGCTTTACAGATCTCAACTAATGTCGCTACGTGTGTTATATTCATCGGATTTTTTTTCTTCATTTTTTCTTTTTTTTTTTCTTTTTCTTTAACATACAATCTACAATATATTCGTACATTTATATCCTCGCATCAGCAACAATAATATCAGGAGCATTCGCAGGTGATTGAAAAACGGAGAAGAATAAAATGCATTTTATGTCTGCGTCTGACAAAACTCGTTGCGGTAATATTGTATCGATCAAGGAAGTTCTCTGACACGAAGCAAAACAATAAGAAAGTTATGAGCCTCTCTCGGCTCATCCCTGTATGCTCTCGCGTTCTTCCAAGGCTGTATGGCTCTACGGAATATTGGAATTATAAAGGATAATCGATAGCTTGCAGGGACAGAGAGAAGACTCGGTTAGTTTCATTGTCCTTCGTGTTTACATGTAATATCGGTTCGTCGTTTTCATCTTGCGTAACGAAGACAGGAGTATATAAGCGTAAAAGTTGTGCGAACATGTGGCCTGAGTCGATGATGAAGAGACGCGTAGTGTGGACGGGAGAGCTTCGTTGACGGGGCTCAGGGTCGACGAGGCCCTCGGCACTAACATCCCTCGATCATCGAGCCAACGCGCACGCCTTAATGCGATACATACACCTTTTAATGTATATATAAACGCACTAATAAGAATGCACCGCGTTGCTTAAACGCACACACGCCTTTGACAAATAATTATATACATCGGTGTTTGACCAACAGCGCGAGATAGAAACCTTTGTGAATTCATAATATGATCCTTTTGATACGCATCCGCACGTCCTGCGCGACAAAGCGCCTCGGTTCACTCGAGGGTATATCGTCTTTCAGTGTCTTTGTGTTTATTCTAGCAAACGATAAATTCATGTTTTTATTTTTCTTTTTTTTCTTTTCCTCAGAAACGTTCTTTTTACAGGATTAATGAAGAACCTGAGATTTTCATTTGAAAGCAAAAAAATGATTGCTCTAAGAATCATCGATGAAAAGTACTTTTTTTTTTTACGTACTCCATATGCGATGAGAACATGAAAATCGATGAAGGAGAAGTTTATTTTTAAGTTTTATATAAATGTGGATCAGTTTTCCAGCATTAGTTCATAATATTCATGTTTAGAGGACGCTTATGCAGTTAAAATTAAATTGACGAATTGTGTAGTTGTAACATAACGATTGTGTCAAACATTTCGAAGGACCAATAAAAAAATAAAATTTTCATTCGAAAATAAAACGTCAGATCCTTTATTTTGGGGCTATTCACGTGAATGCCTGAGGAAGAGAGAAAAATAAAATCGTGAATTTATTTAATGCTACCCTAGTGTATGAATGTGTGAGAATGACGATGAAATTATACTCGTGGAACGTCGTCGATTCGTACAAGTTCGTTAAAAAAAGGCCTGCGTGCACGTAGGCCACTTCAGGCAGTGTGCGTAAAGATCCACCGCGGGGATGGATCCACGGTGTAATAAATCTCGAATCGAATTTCCGACGATACCCACGAGACAAGAAAAATATTCAAAGTATCTTACGTACATGTTATATATATATATGTATTCATATATATATATATATATATATATAATATTTGATTATGTTTTTTTCCTTCCCCGAAGCTTTGGATTTACGTAAACGCGTACAACAGGTACAAACGTACGGATGCGGTGTGGCTATATCGTTCGCAATCTCGTGACTGAATAATAATTTCACTTTTCGTCTTTCATGGCGAGTGCTTAAAGCTCTCGTTATATATAATTCTTATAAATATACATCTTAATTCGAGTCCTAAATATTTTCATTATTCAATGGCTGCTAGTTCCTGTAAACTCTGAAGCCGACTAATTTTTTTTTTTTTTATTTAATTTTTTCACTGGGGCGACCTGTCGATCACATTTATTATTTTCGTTCGGCCGTCCGTGCAACCAACGCATTTTTGTCCACAAATTATATGGTTTTGTATTTTATATTTTTAAATTTTTAAATTTTTAAAATAAATATAGACGAAAAAAATGTTATTCTTAACATGAGATAGCAACGAGAAAAAGAAAAGTTGTTTCTATTTCAAAGCGACTGGACATAAATGTGTTAATTGGTGAGCAGTCGCCGGCTACTTTGCGCTCATTAGAATAAGCATCAGGCTTCGCGCGACGTCTCTTGTGTTATATATACTATATTCTATCATTCAAGAAATATTCACACATATACATTATGTACACCTGTTTAGGTCCCGAAACAACATTAACGCCCTCCATACGTCCCTCATCCTCTCGCCTTTGTCTCTAACTATTATATATACACAATATTTGTGGCATCGAACGATTCTTTTGTTTTTTTTTCTTTTTTTTTTTTTTTTAAATCTCTTTTCTCGGAGTTTTTTTTTCTTGCTACTTAAATATAGTCGAGCATCTTTACACGGATGTTCATAAAAACAGGCATTTGACTAGATTATTGTCCGGTTACACCGCGCGCTTTTTTTATTTTTATTTTTATTTATACTTTGTTTTATTCGTATTCGTTAAAGTATTTTCTTCACATAATCATCGATAAAAGTTCTCTTTTAATCATAAAATTCGCGCGCTCTCTCTCTACGTCATGTGCAAATCGCCTTTGAGTATCCTCGTGAAAGTTTTCTTGAACTGCTGATTCGCCAATGCGTAGCAGAATGGATTCATGGGACTATTAGCGTAGCAGAGAAAATACGAGAACATGAAGAGATGTTTGTTCGTACAGGGAGGCTCGGAACAGAATCCCTCGACAAGTGCGAGAATGTGATAAGGTGTCCAGCAAGCTACAAAAGCTCCAAGAATAAATGATATGGTCCTGAAGGCTTTGCGGGCTCTATTTTCCGTTCTGGATTTTTGTCTCCCCACCGTAGGATCTTTCTTTTGAGTTTTGGCTTTGAGTCTTCGTCCTATCGACTTGACAAAGTCTCTTCTCGATCCGCCCTCCTGTTCGTCACCGGATTCTCTCTTCTTTGGCTGTTTTCTTGCGTCTCCACTTGTTGTCCCAGATATTGTAGGAACCGCGCTGCTGGACGACGAATGATGCGGTGGATTATTTGGCTTAACCGGTTGATCGGAAAATCTATCAGTTGTGCTGTTGGAGGATTCGATTGGTGTCGCGGCAACGACACTGGTAATAGGCTGTCGTTTAGTGTCTTCCACTTTGACCGTAACCTCAGTATTGACTTTGCTTACGGTCGGCGAGGTTTGCGAGGCTGCATGAGTCTGATGCGTTATAAAAACGCGGGGTGGTGGTGTTTGACTTGAGGCATTTGTGAGAAGTGGATGATTCGTTTGCGTAGCCGGTGGCTGAATTGTGCCGGATTGTTGAGCTGTGGCTCTTATGAGAGCCGCTTGAAGTAGGCTAGTATTAGCTGCAGACGTCCCCGTGTGTACCCCAAGAATTGGCGAGGACGGCGCAGTCGACAGGGGATTCGCCAAACTGCAGGAAAATGAAGACGGTGGACTCTCGCAAGACGGACTCGGTACCATGACGGAACTTTCGTCCATGTAACGAAGATCCGCACCGTCCAGTCCAATTAGTATGTCGTAAGTTCCCGGAGCTTGATTCATAGTCATCAGAGACTTGGGTCTATCGGTGGATGACGATGTTGATGTGTCTTCCGACACTGGCGGGCTGCTCTGAAACTGTGAAGGTGGTGGTATGATGTTCTGTTGACTACCTGCCTTCTCGTTCGCCTTGTTCTTCACTTCGCAAGGAGGTGTCTCTTCCGAAGATACGACCGACCGATTCAATTCGACATCGTTGGATCTGCACGATTTTTCCGGTGTCAAAGTGCTGCTGGACTTGTCGGGCTCGACGGGCGTCTCGTTATCAACGAAACTACACATTTCTTGGATCTTTGGTAGTGTTTGCGCTTTCTGGCTAACCGGCTGAAGGATCTCCATTGCTGGACTAGTAGGCGACAATTTTCTCGTTGTCACATTCATCTCAACTTTCACCGGGACGATACCATTGATACGGCCATTTGTGGTGAATACCTGAAGTGCACCGGAAGACACGACAAGTCCTGCTAGGGAAGATCTTTTTCTGAGATTCTGTGCTTGCTGAGTCGTGCAAACGGTACTGTCTTCATCCGAATCGAATGCTGGACTGCTCGATCGCTCGGACTTCTCTGCTTCCGATGGTTGACCTCCAGCAGGTGCCTGTTTCGTTGTAGAATCGGCCGTTCCCGATGGTTTCACCGAGGTCTTGCTTGTAGCAGTATCCGCACCAGCGTTATCTTCGTTAGAAGCGTTCTGAGCGGTCCCTGATGTACCCGTTGGAGCGCCTCCTCCCCCTTTCGGCTTGTCTTGACTCAGAAGAGTGCTCTGTGTCTTTGAGATCCCTATTCCAGCGGCGCGCCCAGCCATACCCGACATTGCCCCAGCACTCAACGCTACCATCGACTGCATCTTTCTCTGCTTCGCCTCGCTCTTCTTTTGCATATCATAGGCGGTCTTGTAGATGCCACCGTATAGTATGAAGAGTACCACTAAAGTGGTCCAGTAATATCCAATTATCAGGGCAGTGTTGAAGATCGGATCCTTCAGAAACTGCACGGAACACTCGCCCGGGAGTAAATCTCTGTAGCCGATAAAGTGCTCCCAGCCAAAGATACTTATGAAGAACAAAAGTGCCGGTATGATCCAGGTTATCGTCACCATCCAGATAACTCGATTCTTCGTACGCCAGCTTCTGTATTTGGCTGCTATTTTGACTGAACAAAATCGATCTATGGTGATGAGCAGAACAGTGTATTGAGAGACCAGGCACACAGTGTAGTCCACTGAAAGCCAGAGATCGCAAAGCAGGGGTCCCAAGTCCCAGTATCCCATCAGCACGTATACGGTGTAAAAGGGCATTGACACTGTTCCTGTGCAATATTACAAAATCAAAACATTGATTATTGGAAAAGCCAAATGAACAAGTAATACATGATTTTCATTCACTTAAACAATTTAATTACCGATCAACATATCAGTGGCTGCGAGCGACGCGATGAAGTAGTTGCTCGGCTGTCTTATCGTCCTGTCCACGATGAAAGCCAACAGGACTAGAATGTTGCCTCCAACGGTGAGGACAATGCAGATTGCCAGGCACAAGGCTATCAGGACAGTTTGCCAGAGTTCAAAGGGAGGTTCCGTGCTCAGGTAATCATCTGTTATATCATTTCACGTAATTCGATTTATTAGTTTACGGTTACATCCATTGCTGACGAAATTTTAAACTATTCTCTTGTTCCCGAATATAAAACTGACCCTGGCTTGAATAGGTGGAGGTGCTATTTCCCAGGGATGAGGTATTGGTCGCATTCGTCGCATTCGTTGGAAACCATTCGGGCAGCAGCCCGATGTATTCGCCGCTACCCCATCTTGGGTCATTGCTGTCGATCCACGAGCCGTTCAATGGTGTGCACTCGGCGGTGAGGTCCTCGTAAACGTAACGACAAAGACGCTGCCGTTGCCTCTGTAATTTCCTGAAAATCGGAAGAAAGTCTGTTCATTATGGCTCATCGCGTAACACTGCGAAAGGCTGAGACAGAGAATAAGAAGTAACGAGAGAATAGTGAAGATACGAAGTACGGTAAAACGACGAACAGTGGGAGGGGCCGACAGTTACAATCCACCTCGCAGCGGTGCAGCAGTCTATCCTTTTTCTCCTCGACTCTCCAACTTCCTGTCCCCCTTTTCTGTCATCTCCGAGCGTGCTAGCTACCCTACCTGACCAGAGATGGCTTCGCCGGGCGAATACAAACGGGGGATGAGAAAATTTCTTACTCCATCTCGTGTTTCTATATACTACAGAGCATAACCAACGGCGAGCTAACCCCTGGAAATCTCCGGCAGATCCTCCGCATCACGAAAACTAATTATTAACTCCTGGAGAATTCTCTCGCTCTTAATGTCTGTTTGCCTGCTTATTACTCGATGAATTTACCACAACGGTGAAGCAGCCCATTCTGACTTTTCACGATATTAAAATATCATTCAGCGATAAAATGATGATGTAACTTAGTTTATCGTAATCCACTCTGATTTTCTAAGCACTTAAATGCATTCACTTATCGCCGTTTTCTTGCATCAGGGTATTTCGAAGTTTAATGATTTATTTTTTACTCACACTCTGAAAAGTTGAGGACGAACCACTGGGGTCTTTCTATCCTCTTAATGCACTTTACTATGTCTGTATAGCATCCACACTCTGTATCCAAAGTGGCAATAGCGTCGATCGTAACGTCGTTATCAGACCCGCCAATGCACTGTGTAGCATACAGCGATCACTTTGTATCCAGTGGGGAAATAGCGCGAGCCGGGTTTCTACTATATTTTCGTTTGGTAAAATGACACAAATGGTCGTATGTTCGCCACCCTTGTCGCAATTGCAACGCGAGCATAGAAGAGAGCGTTGTGGAGGGACGCGCCCTCGTGAGCCTCCAGAGTGTACACTCATACATATATATATATATATATATATCTATATGTGAAAGTATATATGAGAACGCGAGAGAAAAGCCCAGTCAAAGGCTGAATACACCGAGCTTACACAATGCGCTTGAAATAAGCATGAATGGAACCACATCCAACCTAGCCATCCCCTGGCTGCGTCCCGCAGCTGTAGCGAGTCTTCGAACGGCACGACACGGCATATAGCCGCCAGCTAAGGGATGGAACGTAAGATCTTAAAGAGCACAGTCAAAGGTCTAGGAATGTACGTATCTTTTTTTAATTATTTGCCAGAATTTTTATTTTAAAAAAGCCAACCCCTTTCTTCCTGTAATTATAGTAGTAATACCATTTCTTTTTACGAAATAACGTTGTCGTATTTCTATGACGGACTGGAATTACAATGAACAGCTGAAGCCGATTGACGAGTTTTTGGTTTTTTTTTCTATTTTTTACAAATTAAAATTCTTCTACGGATCTTTACAATATTAAATATGTCGAATGCTGGATTAATAGTTCAATTTGGTGTAAAATAAGAGTTCAAATAAAAATGTTTATAGATTTGTTCTAAATACAATTCTAAACGATCTTGAATTTTTGTCTATTTATGAAGAATTATGTACCATGATGGAAAATTTTATTTTACAAAATTCAAAATATCAAACAATATTGAGAACAAAAAATCTACTGGAAAAAGTCAAATACATTTTTGAGTTTTGTGTTTCTTCAGGCTAGCTAACTACGAATTACAGACTTGCGTGGGTGTGAGTATAATTATACTACTGATTTCGATGGTTTGCCGGATGCTGTGTTGACTGCGGGAATCCCTTATCTAGTAAAGGGATCCCCGCAGTCTTATCGCAAGTGTCGATACTAGTGGAAAATTGCGTGATAGTTTACTTGCGGAAGGATAGAACTGATAAGACCACGAGGTACAATTTTGTTGACTGTAGATTATTCGGTATTAACTGGTTGTTGCTTTAAGGGGTCTGTGTCAGCTAGAAAAATAAGGTCTTGTATATTTTTTTAGGGCTGATGAGGCAGAATTAATAATTTAAGGAATGGAAGTTTTTAAATCTGTAAAAAAATGCTTTAACCACAAAAAATATTCCTGTTTCAACCAGAAGAAGATACTGCTTGGATGAAAATAAAATGTCGCAGTGTGTAATTCATCTGATGATTTATTCTAAATCATTCGCAGATTCGTGAACATCGATTATGATGTATGAGAAAATCGACGATTATGTAGAGAGAAAAATTCGGCAATTCACTTCTTAAATGTTAATTTATATTAATCTCATTTATCAGCCCATTGGAAACGAAAATGTCATATACACAAAATATAAAGTTACTGCCAAACTCAGATACCTCAATAATATCGCCGATTTTATGTTATTACCGAATCTGTCAAACTTCTATTTAATAAATTAATTGACAGGTGACGAAAATGATTGTTTTTTTTAACCTCTTCATGATGAAATGAAAATAAAGTAAAAAATGATATTTTGGTAGTTGTCAGTGAAACCAATATTTATTTCTTGAAATATACAATTACATATCCCTTTTAATAATCAGCAATCACGTCGCCAGTGCTGCAGATTCATAAAGATAAAAATAACTAAAAACAATCAAATAAAATAAATTCTCGTCTGAACGAAAATATGTCAAATAATAAATAATCATACGCATATTACTGTCAGTCGATTTTCACACTCAATGACGAACAAATGAAATTAAAACCGACAGTTTTAGGTCATGCAATTGGTTGAAAAATCGAATATCACAATTTTGTCGCCGTTGAATTAACAACGACAAATGGCACAGCGCAAAGTGTCACTTGTACCTTCAATCGAGAATGCATGTCAGTTTTCGTGTCATGCATTATCGATTCTCGTGATTGCTGTTAAATCGCAATAAAATGGATGCTACGCTTGCAAGCAGGTATTAGTCTCTTCGTAGAGAAAGCCAGGGTCGAGTCGCCTCGACGGTTCGGCGACTTGGACGTTAATCGAGTAGATCGGGCGAATATCGATTACCCCTTCCAGATTGTCGAACCCTAGAAAGCTCTCCTTTTGGTGTTCAGCGGGATTGTCGAGTCGCCACGGCTCAGGATGATGGTAGCCTGGAAAGCTCACGGGAGAAATTATAATGACATGGCTTTGCCGATATGAGAAACGAACAGAGAATGAGTTTTGTATGTATGTATAATATCGAGGAAAGAGCAAACGAGCCTCAGAGACGTTATTGGCAAGCATGACGACGATCGTTATAATTCTGTCGTCGCGGCGTGCACGTTCATTCGCTAAAACATTAATTCTGGAAACGACCGACAAGGAAAATAATTGTCCTTCGAGAGGGCTGTCGAATATGTCTGTATGATTTAGCTCATTGAGTGTTCAAGAAGTAATCAAAGCTCATTCTACTTCTTCTCAGTGAATATCGACTTCTTATTACTGTTACAGTGTGACTGTAACGAATAAAATAATGTAACTGATGATGTGCCGGGAAAATATTTTCATTGATGTAATGTAACACGGTTTGCTTGAGAATGAATGCCATTGTATTTTAAGAAGTCTGTCGTCTATACGTGTCCTGGATTTTTTTTATAGATCTTGAGAATAAACGTCGATTGAGTAACTGTTAAAGATCGAAAAAGTCGCCTTCATTGGAATTTTTCGGTTAAGCAGATTTCTTGAAATACTGAAATTTAAAAAAAAGTGATTGGCATCGAAAAATTAGAGAGTCTTTAGGTTTTTTGTTTCGTAATTAATTTTAATTTTACAACTAATTGTTGCTAAATGTACTACACATATTCTACCGTGTAGTCATATATTTAATACAATAATAAATAATACCACTGATTGTGAGTTTTTACTTTCTATGCAGAATAGTTTGTTTTTCATGCAACACTGTAGAGCGAATACCATAATTCAAACAATAAGCAAAAGCACGCGAAGTCAAACAGTAGCAGTAAAAAAATGGAAGTAGTAAAACTGGAGATAAACATAGGAGTAATAAAAATGAAACTTAACTATATGAGAGGTGAAGTAGCTGGTACTCGTCGGAGTGTATTCATGAAGGATTTCACTGTAAGAGAAGTAAACCTCTCGAGTGCATCTCCTTTCCTATATTTTCTCATTTCTTTCTATGTCCGCCTCTTTCACTTCGTCAAATAGAGGGCACTTGGCAGAGTGAATTAAAAAAATGGATGTGAGAAAAAAGAGAAAAGTGCAGCACGAGAGAAGAATAAACCACGTGCATGCCGGAAAACCGACCAAAAACAAAAAAAAAAAAACAAAAATATATATAGAAACCAAACAAGCCAACCGCCACTCTTTCCCACCCTGTCTCTCATCTCTACGTGTCCTGTGCCATTGCCTCGTGAGATATGCACAGAAACACACGCCCGGGAGGCTCCCTAGTCAGACAAATTTGCGTGAAAGGATTTCCGAAAATGTGAAGTGGGGCCCGACGGGAATGGTCTACAAAAAAAAAAGAAAAAAAAAAAAAAACACATGCAGAGACCAGTGAAAGTTGGAAAGAGAAAGGAAGACAGAGCAGAGTCAATGACGAGAGATGGAATGTTAAAAAAGAGTCGAAAATAAAGATAAAGAGGAGAGAAATAAAAAGAGGTCGTAGGTGTATTGGTATGGAGTATTCATGCTGGCTACGGAGTTCCGTAGTACACATCGGTGCCAACGGGAGGGCTGAGTGCCCTCTGGATGAGGCAGAGGCGTGCGAGAGTGCCGCAAGTTCTGGCGAAGGCTGAAAAGGGAAGGGAAAGGAAGGGAGTACATAAGCCCCGGTGAACAGAGGATCATCGCCGTGGAATGGCATGATCATACGGATGGATAGAAAACGAGAGAGAGAGACAGAGAGAGATAGGAAAAGTACGAGAGAGGAGAAAAAAGAACTGCGGGTACAACGATGAAGCACAAGGGAAGGTGGGGCAATGGGAGGTACCTAGTAAAAGATGGATATAGTATAGTTGTCGGGATAGTGAAGGCACAGGGATCACCGAGTGAGCGAGATGGACGAGAAAGAGCCAAGAGGCAACAAGTACTCGGCACGGTTCCAACATTCCGTGAATTTTACGACGCGCACCGCGGCGTTTTCAGCTGGCTCTTCTGTATCCCCACCTCATAGGAATCGCTTTCGGTATTCACCCTGTTACATGCTACTACTGTTATAGCCAATGGACTCGCTAAACTGTTGCATTGTGACGCCGAATGCCACGGTGAATAAACGCCACGATGAAGCTGTTGGCTATAGTGTACGCTTAGCGAATATCGACTGTTGAAATAGTTTCTAAAACTAATGTGTCCCTATTACTGTCGTTATTATTCGACCAAAACAATTTTACTGGTATTCACCAGATCGGCAATGTTGGTAGGGAGCAGACTGTAGCAAAAAGTAACATGTTCTATATTTGGTTAAAAATTCGCCAGTTTAGAGTGGCGATAGATCTGTGAAGGAAATCCCACGAAAAGTTCATCAAAACGAGACCGTTTTTCTTAGGCATATAGTAATTTTTAGTAGATCTCTGTGTGCATGAACTTGTGTGTAAGCAGTCACGTTAATCTAGAATTATTCTAAGCAGACAGAGGAAACCTTTGATTACTGTTTCTTGCATTGGAATTGAGCTAGTAAGTCCACATGATCCCGAAGATCGGGGAGTTCTTGAGATATGTGAAAAATGATGATTCATCCGAGTGTGTCGATTACGAGGACCATTTTGTCAGTGAATGCTCTGATCTAGTTAGCGAAGTTCGAACATGAGATCCTGATACCTTGTCCGCTTTTCATCTTCTTTATCGTTATCTGGGGTTCCATATACCTAACTGAAGTAAGTCATCTTACTAACGCAGTCGAAGACGTCTGTATCAAGCATATTGGCTGTTGTCTGCGTGACAGTGAGAAATGGACAGTTCCACTAAATTAGGCGCTTCTCGACGTCCACCATGGATGATGTCACTTAATATCCCCCGAGGCATGGGACAATAGTGGCGGTAGTTCTTCTACATTGTAAGAGTGTCGAAGGCCCTGCAATACTGTTAGATTTCGCGTTGTGTTGATGGATATTGTTAACGTATGAGTGGGACATCCTAATAGACCATGCATGATTGTATCTGGCGAACGTCCACAGAGCCTGATACAAGAATCAGGGGTCAGTACAACTCATCATCTGGCTCCGATAGCCAATCGTGTTGATTACGCCATCTTATGATAAGCAAGAATAAATCCCTTGATTTCCGGACGTCAGACTGGCTGATATACAAGGATCCAAAAGTCAGTCAAGGCGGTCAAACTTGTTCATCGATCCACCAGTATAATACTAGAGAATTTTACACGATACAGGATCTCAATAATTCACTGAAATAATGGAAATATTCAATATTTCGTGCGTAGAATAATATATACGATATCGCACTTGACGTTATTTCTACCCCAATTGCAGCCACAACACATAATATACTCGTGTGTCCGCAGGTATTGTTCTAAAGGGTAGCTAACGTTTGCGCTCGTACGGCGTAAATCCATTCGCGTCAAGATTAATTCATATTCAGAACAGGTAGGTATATATATATAGAAGCGTCACACATAGTAGCAGCTGGAGCGTCAGTGTAGAGCGTGTGGAGCATGCTCGGCATCGTGAGAGTCTAGGGATGCGTGCTTCCTTGCTCGTCTACCCACAGATCCGAATCTGTTCGTGCGAAGATGAAGTACTTCCACGAATTAGAGCACATTCTGGATTACAACGATGGGGATATCGTACATACTGTATGACATACTCCCTTGATAGGATTCTCTTAGAACGTGCTGTACCATCGCTAGAAGACTCGACTGGTGGTTCGGTCTTTAAACTGCAATACATTGTAAATCGTCGCGAAGGATTTTCTATCGAGATCATGAAGTTAGGTTTCTCTAATATCATTTCTGAAAGGTAATAGGAAACACAATGGTATTTTTGTAATGAACCAGTTAGATGATTGTTTTTCTTCTGACTTACAAGAACCACCAGACTTTGGCTTTCTGGACTCTGGCGTTCTCATAGAGGATTATTGATTGCTAGTTTGTAAAAGTTAGCTGATCAAACATTTTCAGTTTTAACGTTAAATTTCATAACTTTTGATAACCATCTTGTCGGTCTTTGACAAAGTCATTGCCAAAACTAACCTTGGTGGTAATTACACTTTTGAATAGTAACGTTCACCTCGAAAGATTGGATTTGCACCAGTTGGTGTAATTACCTCGAGTTTCGGCAATCCCATGAATTTAAATTAAATAGTCCACGATTTAGAGGTAGTAAGTATCACGCTTGCGAAATTTCAAGCCATTCTGGAGTTATGAGATTAGGTTATAGAAATGTACATTAAAAATGAAAACAGCAGATCAAATGTATTACAAATTTCGGAGATTCTACCGTAAAAAAAACCTAAAAATAAGGTGCAAGTTTGATGGAAAATTCTTGACAAGGCTTTTTGAAAGTGACTATACTCTGTCCTTGACAAACCGACGTTTCTGTGACTTGTTAATTTTAGTACATTGATTTACATCATTGTGTACCCTTTATCTTTCGATACATGATATATCTTTCGTATATTATTTTCTTTCATTCTTTTCTTCTGTGGCATATAAATGCCAAACGGTAATTCTCAAAGGTAAGACATGAAAGGTTTCTGTGGCAAAGTGGACTCGCTGAACATAAGACGTTATTTCGTTTGCAGAGTAAACGAGAGCTATAAGCTCAAGATAAGGTAAAAAGGATAGGCGTTTTTCAGGGACAAGAGGGGGAAAAAAATCAGAATGGAATAAAGAAAAGATGCCATAGCACTGGACCACAAAGGATAACGATGTCACCTCGAATGGTCGGACACAATGTTGCACACGACGATTCCTGAGCCAGTTGGTGGGATTCGACATTTCGCCCGACGGTATACAACCCCACTCGGATCCTTTCATCCCCACGAATTCGTGGATACGTTTTATTTTTATTTTCGGTCTTTGCCCGAAGGGAGGTGATATAGAATAGGGGGGTTTCTAAGAAAAACGAAGAGAAGAAGACGAAGAAGTGGAGGGAGAAATAGAAAGCTTGAGAAAGATGGCATTTTCAGAAGGTCTCTGGTATTCGTGAACACACGATGAAACACGTAACCCATAGCTCGGGGCTTGATATCGGGGCCACACCGTCTTTCCTTTCGGCTCTTCGGCACCGCAAGCTCCACTTCGGTACGAGCCCCCTCGGCCCCACGACTCACCATCCGGTGACATCGCTTCCTTAAATTCTTAGATATCCTCGGGCGGATTCCTAGTGTATGAGGCATCGAGGGTACGCGAAAATACATATATATCGAGCTGTATATATTCTTCCCACAATCAGATTTATCGCGCGTTACACTCTATAAAAACACTAATATTTCTTCACTATAGCCTATCGAGACGCGTTATAAATCAAACATAAATGGAACGTTCCATGGTAATTCACAGTGGAGGATATCTGAACCTCTCCAATTTTATTAATATGTTTTTATATTGTTTTTAACACTGAAAGGAATATCTATGATTTTTATTAACATTTTTATTCTGCGCCATTTTCATAATTCTTGATTTTTAAAAAAATTAAATTTACCAATTTGTAAAATATGAACAAGTAACGCTGTTACATAACAAAAGTAGTATAGAAATTGATAAACATCATATTAAGTGAATTACCATGAAATGATCCAAATCCATTTTTATTCGAGTCGTAGAATATTTAAACAATTTTAAGTTTTCTAGTCAAGAGGCTTTTTCTATAAATTGCGACGAACGTCTAAGTAGATTTTCTAAGTTTTTAAGGCCGAGGATTCATATTATACTGTTTTCAATTCAATTTTTTACAGTTATTACAAACTTGCAATTCGTTAAGCATTCAATATCATCTATAATTGTTGAAATTAAAGAAAAGCCAACTATTATCCACCAGCGAAAAAAAATTAAAATAAATGTCAAGAGTCACTTGCCGATTGGTGACTGTATGAACGTAATAATCAATATTTATACAGAGTAATGGCAAAATCACTTGACACAGTTTACTGGTTTCTTTAATTTGTCCCACAAAGCATCTTGCGATGTAATTGGTTCGACTTTTCTCTTAGCACTATAGTAACAAAAAATGTTTTATCGTAGAAAAAAAAGCTTCGTTCGCGATAAAATCCAACGACGAATTGCTAAAAAAAAAAAAAATCTTCTGTTTAATATCTAACTTCCCAGAAAATATAGCTGAATATTCAGTATGATAAAACGGATGAATACCTATTAAACATTAAAACATTTTTTTTTTCGTATTAATATGAAAAATAATTTATTACTCTTTCGATGTTCGTAAAATGAATGTTTCATTTTTTTTTACACATAGATGAGAGAATAAAAAAACACTGCATCTGACTTTTTTAAAAGCTCGATTATCTCAACGAATTTACATTCGATCTAAATAATAAAAATAGAGTCATAAATACAAACCTTGGTACATATAATTTTTTAGCAAGTTTCTATTAAACCATTTTTATAAGCTAAAGAGAACATTTATGATCGAAAGAAAAAAAAGCCTCTTATTACCTAAAAAAAAAACCAATTACACAATTTTTTCTCAGAGTCGAGTGTTCATTTATAATAAATATTTCTTGCGTATATTATCAGCGCGGAGGTAATCAACTGAAAATAAAGAAAGGAAAACAAGTTATCGAATGGTTGAAAAATGTTCACGTTCATTTTCTCACGGTTAATTAAACTCTTCTTAATGAACGGCTATTACGAGGTAGAAACGTCGATATCGGCATTTACTTTTTTTCTTTTTCTTCCTTTGTCTCTTTCTCTCTATTTGCCCCCCTTCTCGCTGTTTCGACACTCGTGTTCGCCCAGAATTAAGGAAATAACAGGGAGCGACGGAGCAGAACACGTAGTCCGGTTTATCAATCGTGAAAATTCACTGATACTGACGGGAACCCCCCCGGCGTCAAGTTCCGACATCAGTACTCTTTCGATACCGATTTAATTGCGATTTCATCAACCGGTACACGAATTTCCTGATGACTCGTGACGACGAATAGCCAAAAGACAAAAGTAATTTACAGATTGTATCGGTTTGTGAATATTGAACGTATCCCAAAAAGAGATGGAGGCGAATTCGAAGATGTGAGCACCGGAAACGCTGAATGTGAACAAAACTTAAATCATTCTCCGCGTAACTTAAATTAAGCACATACCCCGTGCTTACTGTCCGTAAAGCGAGATCGACAGCTCGGCGAATTGCCTCGTCGTTTTCTATCAAACAGACGCGACTCTTCCGAGACACAATCGAGAAGCGTCTCTCGAACGCTTCTTGGATGAATCGATGACGAAGAAAAATAGCCCTCGTTCACTTTATTCTCAAGTTGTTTAAACTTTTAAATCCTATCTTTCACTCGCGCTTTCTGTCATTAATTATTTTCAGAGAAATTGTTCACTGGATTAATAGAGGGGAATCGAAACTTGTAAATCATGTCGAATGATCAACTTGCGGTTGTAAATAGAACGGTAAGAGTTCTGATAAAAAGTAGTATAATAAGGAACAAGATTTAAATATTGTGAAAAATAAAAATAAAAGTAAAACATGTCGACTGAAAAATTGTTAGGCTACAATTATTTTACTTTTTGTTGTTGTAGATTCAACATTCTTCAATAGGGATTTTTTTGCATACATTTTATTTTTTAAATATTTTTTTCTCTTTTTTTTTTTATTAAAGCTAATATTTTCTCGTAAAATATTGTAATGATTAAAGGCTGTTGTATGATACCCACAAATAAACGATAAACAGCATTTCAGAACAACCACTACCACAGAGAGGCTGCGTACAAATTCCAGTAGCGTACGTTAATGACTAGATGGCCTCTGCGTACTGCGCGGTAAAGTGAGGTGAAAGTGGAATTGCCCTTTAATTGGCAAATTTCACCCAGACCTTTGAGCGGTATACTGACGGGCTTTCAGTACCCTGGATGTACATACTCGTACGTAGTATTTGAAAATGTATGTAGACTAGTTTGACCACCGCACCAATTGCACTTTGTATCCCGTTATACGTGAAAATGAGTGAACGCGTTTAATCTCCTTGTGTTATCACATTTATCCTAATGTTATTTAACACAACGTGCAACATGATTTTCGAATGCAATTAAATTATATTTGTTGACAGGGATGAGGTACCAATTTTAGTTATGCTTCATCGTCCGATCATTTTTATTGTCAGATACAATTTTGACGGTGGATTCTTACATTATTGATATACCAGTTCAGAGAGATCTCAAATACTCGAATTCCTAATTTTTTATTGAATTTGATTTCTTCATTAATTTATTAAAAATTTATAAACCAACCAAAATCGACGATTTTGAATTCTAAAGAAATCCATCTTATTTTTAAAAAATTACGAATTTATATTGTTTTTTTTCCCTGAAAATAAAGCTACCCGTACGAGAAACCAAGATTAATAAGACTCGAAAGGTGATAGCCTGATATTTCATGCACTTTAGTATAGAATATAATTTAATCGCTCATACCATTGGCAATATTGGCATATTTCGGAACCCTTACGACATACGTATAAAATAATTCGACGAAGTGAACCTCGAAAGAAACGTCTCGATTATTATCACGACCGAGCAATCATACCTTCAATATATCCCGCTGAAATTGTAGAGCGAATTGGATCTTGCGATGGGCATCTGAGAAAATCTTCGAAGCGTAGTTACAGAACGCTAGCGAATCACACACAGCTTTAGCGAGAGTGTGCGCGAGAAAGCAATATGGTGCGTGGTGGAGAGAGCTTCTGATATAGTACAGAAGGCGTGAAGTGGATGACTGAGCGAGTGAGAGAGGAAAAGGGGAATCCCCGTTATAGCTTGGGGGAATTGAACGAACGCGCTTAATAACTCTTCGCACAGGGGTAGATTCCAACGCGGCTCGCACCCGGTCGCCCGGAGCTTGACACTCGTGACGGAGTCAGCTCTCGGGCGCCCACCGACTCTCGCTACTCTGATGCTCTGACACCCCGGTTGCGACGAAGCCATGCCAACGTCATACTCACGACTGTAACCTAACACCCGGACTTATGCCACTCATCCTGGTGATGTTAAACTTAAATCGCTACTCAACGCTAATACGTTGTAATATATTTTACAAAACCTGTCTTACAACATGTCCACACCTCGTACATTTTCATTACATGTTAAACTTTGTAAGACTGAGATTAAACTTTGTAAGATATGAGGCGTTCTTTTTCTATTTAGCCACTCCTTTTTTTTCTGACCGTGTCGGTTATTTCTCATATTTAGATAATTTTCAAATTTCATGTAATTTCAGTATTTTACTCGATAATTACATTTTTTTTTAAGTTTTAAACATTTTAGTGAGTAGGCTTGTTGATAAAAAAATGGTGTGACAAAAAAGTGTGCTTAACCCTTTGAAGTATACATTTAAAAAAAAATGAATAATGTACTTGAAATTTTGTATTCGGGGAATTATGGTGTCGCTGATTACGAATCATAGTTCAACATTGAGAAATGCAAAATGGACAAAAAAGGGAAAAATTAGTTGATATTGATGACATACGGTACTCGGGAATTTTGATGTTGCTGATTATGAATTAGAGATCAAAATTTAGAAATTCTAAATGGCGGAGGAAAAGGTGAAAATTTATAGTTGATTTTTTATGAAATTCGTTATTCAGGGAATTTTGGTGTCGTTGATTAATTTACGACTCGAAATTCTCAGTAGCAGGCAGGAGTGCAAAAAAAAAAGACTTCAATCGTATGAAATTTGGACTCAAAATTCATAAATTCAAAATAGCCGACCCAATATGGCGGCTCAAAATGTGAAAAGTACCTTGATTTTTATGAAATTTCGTACTTGGGATATTTTTACGTCGCTGATTAGAATTTCGATCTGAAAGTTCAGAAAATAAAAATGATGGATTGAATATGGCGGAGCAAATACAAAAAGTTACTTGAGTTGCATGAAATTCCGGCCGCGATTTTTTATTTTACGTCGCAGATTACGAATCTAACATAAAAATGCAGTAATTCAATGGTTAATATTAAAAAAATAATAAACAAATTCCATATTATTATAAAGAAATATTTTATTCGATTGAGATACATCTTTTCTACATTCCTACAAAAGGCATATTATGTTCAAATATATATTTATTAGCTCTCGATCTAACAAAAAAATGTACTTAAAATCAATACAAGTCTACAAAACCGTCCCTGTCAAGCAGAAAAAAAATGTATTCCCGATAAGTAGAATTTCGTTTCGTTATATAGATTTTATTCTGAGTGTATGTTTACGCCTATTATTGCAATAAATAACTTGAGATAGCTTGCCAAGGACATGTTTGGACAATTAAATTGTTCTGTCGATTTGTTCCTTTTATTTATTCCATTTGCACAAGAATTTGTTGCACGCGATATCGCAGTAGTTGATGATGACCCTCACATCAGCTCGACCCGCGTACAGACTATGTACAGGGGGGGAGGGTTGGACTCTTTTGATCTTCGCGATCGATATAACGTACACATGAAACGAGACATACAGAGAGGAGTGAAAAAAACTGGTCGGTGCCTGGTGGAACAACATATTTTTTTCGAGTCTCGTTAGCCTCTCTCCTCACCTTTTGTTCTTATTTTTCCGAGTGGTATGATGCTACTCCAGTGGGAGCAGCCGGAGCTATCTAGTTGCCCAGCTACCCCGACGAATCTCCATTGTCACTGTGCACTCTCTGAATACAGATGCACCGCGCGCGCGCTCCTCGGTGAAAATTCTATGTTCACAGCGGATACGCGAGCTGTTCGTAACTCCAAGACGTGTATTATTGTCAAAAGCCATTCCTAGCCAGCTTGGCAACAATTCACCTTGATGAAGCGACCAAGAAACGAGTGCTGAGTGAAACCCGATGAAAAATCTCGGAAAAAATACGGTAGATTCGATAAACGCACGTTATTTCTTTTCCATATTTTAGAACTTATGATTGTCTTTTTTTTTTCTTTTCACTTCGGCGATACGACCAATTAAATTGTGCAGCACATTCTATTTCATTAAATTTTGCATGTACGGTAGTTTAAATAGCTCTGCTAAATGTATGTTTCTGTGTGGTAGCTACAATGGGAAAAGTCTACAGTTAGCAATTAAGTCATTTCTCTTGCATTCACGGTCCGAATGCTTTAATTAGAATTTAATTCGACATAATTGTTTTATACAATTTTTAACACAGGAACGCACAGTGTTTACGCAGCCAGGATGCCAAATTCTGTCGTTACGTATTTGCTGAAAATTGAATCGTGACTTAAAGTTTATCTGCAAAGATTTGACAAAAAATATATTTTTTTTTAATATCAATACATTCCAGTTTTCTTTTTGAACTGCGATGAAGTTATGTCATAAATTTATCTGGGAAGCACAAAAATAGTAACAAAAATGCAAAATATGTTCGAAAAACTTCAACTGATCAATTTGCAAATTTTTTAATTATGTTTAGTTATGTTTAATTGTGTAATCTGAATTGGAATATCGCTAGAAATGAAAAATTATTTACAACAGATATTCGGTATTTCATGTTTCTTTCTGTAAACACATTATGCAAAAAATGCCATGTCATGAGGTTTCATCTCAAGCTTAACCAGACATTGCTTGAGAGAATTTAGCCTACTGATTTTCTTTCAAACGTGTGCAGAGTGCAAAAATAGAAAAAAAATATATGAACATATATTATAGGCAACCCGCATTACCCGCTGGCTTTTGTCATCTATTTAAAAATTCTTCGTCTGGTAGGTCAACAGAACGTTTTTTTTCCAATAATATTAGCAGCGAAGTAAGTGAGATATTATTTTTTTAACATCCGCAAAATTGACCTGACTTCCTCCTCTTAAAACTCCCGTTTACAATATTTTTTTATTCTGCAAAATTAAAATAAATTCATGCAGTGTAGCTAAATACGTGCTCGACATGCCGTATGCATTTTTAATTCCCTCATTTCAGTAATAATAAGTATGATTATTACGAAGAAATGTTAATTTCACACTTGATTACGAATGGCACCAGGAAACAAGTGAGTTGAAAGGATCGGAATGGTAGTTACCCGATAAATTACTGCTTCAACCCCCCCCCCCCCCCCCCCCTCCAGCCCCACTACACTAGGAACTTCTTAATTTGCATTTGTCGTGATTCCGGGAGCTTTCTTCTCAGGACTTTCCGATTCTGCCCTCCTTCCCCTTAGTCCTTTTCAGGATCTTTTTTACCTCCCTTTATTATAAGAAAAGACCATATAATAATTGTGAAGCACTTGGCTAGCGGAGCAGCGATGGAGTCTCGATATTTCAGGTCACGTTACGGAGTCCTGGGCGTTCTGCTTATATAGTCAGACTCTCTCTCTCTCTCTATATATATATATATATATAGAGTATGTACGTAGCCGCATGAGTGTATACGAGGGGTAGAGAGCAACTCACCCCGTGTTGCTCGCTCGTCCCCGTCGGCCGGCGAGATCACGAGACTGGAAACTAGAAACGAGAACGATCGATGACGTTACGAGTGCCGGTAGGTTCGTGCGCACACTTCGCGCTTTTATACTATGAATATAAAGAATAAAACGTTCCTCTGGCATAGTAAAAGCATCGTGAACGACCGAGTACTCGAACAGGCAATCGAACATCGGTATGTGCCCTCTTGGGGCGCATTCTTCGAATCCTTTTCACTGCCAGATTCCAACAGCATATTTTTGAGAAGATCCGAAGAGACGCGAAAGTTCATTGATTACGTGGGGGATGAAAAAGAAGAAAATCGGAATTCTTCTGATCTGGCTTGTCTTGATGCAAAATTTTCCTAGCATTAGGTTCGTATTAGGTAAATAACTGTAAGTTGTATGATTTATTTTAATTTTTTTTTTCAAATTACGTTTAAGATGGGTTGATTTTATGATTGGAGGATATTTTCTGATACTAATTGGATATCCAGAAATTTCAGAAAATATTTTTGTATCTTGCTCTATAAAAGTCAACAGGTTCGTTTCCGGTTGCGTTATTTTAAGATAAATCGTACTTTACATTTACGCTTTGATAAAAATTGACTCGTGTCTCCCAACAGTTAGTCTGTCAATTTTGAACGTTTGATCGATGAATATGTTAGTGCGTGCGGATATATTTCAAGACCGTTTGTTTGATCGCAAATCAAATTATCACGAAAATCCTATAAAATATCGCGAAGCGGTTTAGAGGTTGATGAATGTAGAGTGAAACAAGTGAAGTGGAAGCTTGTATTAAAATTGACACTTATGCTCCGTTCTTTTACGTTGTTAAAAATTAATCATGATACGATATTGATATGAGTCCAAACCGTTGGTCGGCGATGAATCGCTGGTATTGAATTATGAACTTTTAATCATAAAACTTTCAACACATTAAACTCGAAACTAGGCGAATAAAATTTAATAACGTTATTAAATTATGTGACACTACAAAAATTTGATTTTATTTGATTTTAATTTTCGCATTGATTGCTAAAAGTTCATTGATTTTATTCGATTAATCCATAACATACATATGTTAAAGAATTTTCTTTTGTCGACACTGTGAGAAGTATTACTATTAACACCGAATGTTGGATGTTTAAGAACATCTCCACGAATATAATACTTTATGTACCACGTTCAGGGTTCCCTCATCGTGCAGTCTATAATATCCGGTCTTTAAAGTCCTTATCGCTGGTTAATAACTTTGGTAATAAGCCGTTTTGTTTATCCATCCCGGTCTTTTCCTAATTGTCGTCGTTGAAGCGAGGCGAAAGATGCCAAGATTCTACTCCTCGTCATACCCTCCACTCATCTTACTGTTTCACGAACCTTCCGTCGTTACCTCGCGAATATAATTGAAAATTGCTCCCTCGCTATCGCGGAACAAGGAAGAAAATCAGGGATATTGAAGAATCGTCCAAGTGTGTCATTTCAAGTAGAAATATAATCATGTTGGAATCCGGACAAAATCAGTTTTTGCCTAAAATGATAATCAGGCCTGATGAAAAATATTCAATGCAATAAATATTTTCGACGATAAACCTTATTTTCCACAAATCATACTTCCTGTTGAGAATATCCTTAAGAAACGCGGATCTGTTTGAATGCATAAATTCCCATAGAAAATCCATGGAAAATGCTTATACGTGAATGATAGGATTTGTAGGAATGATCCGGGAAATATCTGCTGATTCGGGTGATAAATTTGAGGGTACAAGGTCCTCAGCTGGTGCAGAGTTCGAGAGAAGAACGAAGGATTCTGACATCGTTCGTTCGGAAAGACTGACGACCATAAAAGCGCCATTCAGCACTCTCGGATTCATAGAGAGGTGGACATTCACCGACCGACATCACGCAGTTAATGCTGTTGACACTGTCTCGACTGAAATTCGTCGAGCCCAAGCCATAACTCTTCTCGAACATGTCCCAGGAAATTAACATCGGTCTTCCACTGTCGTCAAAACGAAGATCTCCAATATCTCTACTACATATACATAATCTATATACATAGCAAACTATCGTTCTAGGCTTTTTTTCCGCAGGTATATCAGTATTCGTTAATGGATCCTCCGGTTCATCTTGGAAACGGAGCTACATCGAAAAGTTTTCCAATCCATCAGAAAAACTCTCAACATTAGTTCGGGAGTTCATCATGATCCATCAAATTCTCGATATATTAAATTCATCCGTTATCCAGCAATAATGCTCTTGAATTGAATCTTAGGGTTTGTCAGATGGATCGTCATAGTGGTACTTGAACTGTCAAAAGAGTTATCACTTTTCCTAAGTCAGATATGGTTAGTATTCAATAGCTGGTGTCAATTTATGCTACAGACTCAAAACATTTGATACATTTTATATAAGAATAGGTGAATAGAATTCAATGATATTTTCGAATTTTATTCGTGTCATAATGTTGCTAATAATTTATTGTTTTTTTCATCTACTCATTACGAATATAAGTGGGTTGAAGGTTAAATTCATACATTTTCATTGTATGAATTTAAGATTAGTGTTGCAATTAACACGAAATGGGTCAACACTGGCGAAATTGCATTCGATCGATAATGCTGTAAAAGCACGGAATTCGAGCAATCTAATCATTAATCAACGTTGAATAAATGTGCAGATTATGTTGTCTATATTTATCATTATTTCGAAGCCTCTTGTCAAGTAAAGAGGCTCACAAAAATTGCATCACGAACACCCCATGAAAGGGTTGGTCGGATACGGGTAAATGTTTATAATGGGTTTTAGCATCAGTATCCTCACTAGACGATCATTGTATACTATGCTCCCCAAAGACAAGGACCACGAGTTGGAACCCGTGGCTTGTACTTATAGTCGCGTTTGATCTGCTCCACTTGCGAGAAACGTGGCCATCTGTTGGCGAGAGTAAGAAACAACACCCAGCTTGTGCTTTTTACGACGACGCCAGATTGGCAAATCCAATATGACGGACCCAATTGTAAAAATTCACCGGATTTGGTTCAAATTTCGTACTCAGAGATTTTCAATTCGTTGATTATGTACCAATTCCAGATTATTCATTTGACATCTTTTTTTTTTTTACAGAACATTGAATATTTATCTATCACATTAATTAAAGTATATTTTATATTGAAGAAACGAGGGAAGTAATATGTTTCGTCCAATGAACATGTGTTCGGATGCCCACCACATCAGTTGAGTTTGTATGAACAACATTCGAGGATGTTACCAATTGACCGGAGTAACATCCACGGGAGCTGCAGCAGGTGTAGTCCCGCATTTCCATCCATCTCGCCAATTTGCTGGAATATACACCGAGAATGTACAAGCTCCAAAGCATCTACACACAGATACGCATCCGCGGGTATACATTTATGTACTGGAACTACAATACCCAACGTAAACCCACATCTCGACCAATGCTGGTCGTGGAACTTGCATCTGTGTACTTAGGTATAATCATTCTCACCAATTAACATCCCGGACACCCCCCTCCGCCCCTTCCCATTGGAAAGCCATCGGGCCAATGGACTGATGGTTGGATCACTGTGGCTCTCGAGATGTTCCAAGTCGAACTGGCGACCTTGTAAACGCATGTACAGGCTACGTTGTCTACAGCATGTACGCAAATGTATATGTCTAGAGCGATTTGTGTACGCACAAGAACTGATTTGCATAATGGACTTAATAGACAGGAGTCAGCATATATTGAACGACAATTTTATTACACCATTCTCTTTAGTGACTTTTTACTGCTCCGTGCCCTTGGTCTCCAACATAGTCAGCTATGTAATTATTATCCCGAATTACCCAGCCGGTGGGAGTTTGAGTGATCGATATTTCGTCCATAAAACAACCTTCGAACTGGCACACACGCTTCGATACTGCGGTTGCTCTGGTTCTTGCCCTTTAACTTTTTAGCAGACAAAACTAGGCGAATGCTTGGAAACTTCATGATTTACTCTATTAGAACATTGGAGGGATTTATAGAACAGCCAATTGCAAAGGTGAACAAATAAACTTTCATTTTATGTTGCAAACGATAATTGTATGTAGAATTGAAAGGAGGGGGTTAACATTATTTTGAAGATCAAAAGAAGTCAGTAAGAGTCGTGCTATAATCATTTGGTTATGTCGTCCAATATTTCGGATGATCAGTATTAAGATTCATTACAGATCATATAAGAAATGAACTAAGGTGATTACGACTATGATTAACGATTGTGGAATGTGAGAAAAAAAATGTTAAGGCCACATGGACAGTAAACAACTAAATTTTATAACTTAACAACTCATGTATAGGTTAAAAAAATGTACTTTTCCTGTTGTATTACCTACAAGGAGATATTCTTTCCCAGTTCCATTTTTATAAAATTCAACATTGTTGCTTGAAACATTAAAACGGAATAAAATGTGTCTGGTTTGTCAACCGGTTGATCATTGACATTTCCTGCATATTCAAGGAGACACATATTTTAATAATCATTGGAAAAATGTACTCAAGGCGTCAAGGTTGAGTATATTAAAGATTGATGATGCACTTTCATTTAGATGGAGTTTACCGATTTGAATGAAACAAAATCTCAAATGTTTCCCATAAATAAAATCCAAAAGTCTGTGTTTAATTTTTCTTTTTCCATGTCTTTTCACAAAAAATTCATCAGTGAAACTAAATCAAGTGACGTGTAAAATCGTTTCAAGGAATCGTATCGTTTGCAAGCTCGTTTAGCTCGCTCTCGTTGATTACAGGGTTGTGCCGGCACCCGACTCACGAGGCTCTTCGGGATTAAGTGCTGCTACATCTCCTCTCAAACCCAAGAAATTCACAATCAGCGAGTTGGGTGGATGCGAGTATATTTCCGCGAAATGCTTACGGTAATTCCGGATCTAGGGTCTCATACCGTTCTATATGTACATATTTATATATGTATACGTATAGATGTGTATGTATTCACCAACGAAATCCAGACTCCACGAAGTATTTATGGTAGTTAAGTACGGATCTCGCGCAGATATCATCCCTGCGGGGTAAAAACGCGAAGGGATGTATTCTATATGCTCTGGTTTGGCGAAACAGTCACATCACGTACGGAGAATCGGCTTGATGAGACTTGGATGATTTCGTTCAAGAAACAGACCACAGTGAGATAAAGAAGCAGAAGAAGAAGAAGAAGAAGAAGAAGAAGAAGAGATGAAGAATATTTTGCGCCCTAGTCTCGTATAGTCCAATTTCACGTTAAACCTTGATGCTTCGTTCCGTTTTATTTCATGTCGTCGCGCGTCATCTCTCGACGTGTTCGACGCGAATTGCAAGGCAACTCCATCGGGACATTTCTCTACAACGTCGATTCGTGGTCGCGACCCAATTTTTTTTTCTTTTTCTGGCTATTCTGGCTCTCTCCGTCTCGTTCTCTTTCACTCCAGGGACGATTCTTTGGATGCTTAAAGGACTTTTCAGCTATATGCTGTAAGATTCAAAGAGGACATGACAAAATATTCACTGCTTTGTCTGATATTACTGTTTACAGTGAAGCACTGGTTTCCTTTTGCTTTTGAAGATTTCGTTGCCGAGGGAAAAGCCCTTTTTTGTTTTGTTAGAGAATTCGATATTACATATTAGGAAGATTATTTAACGTGGCTGCTATTGATATACGGTGTGCATTAGGGTGGTTCGTTATCAACTGCAATTTCTATTTTTGGTCTCCCAACCCAAAAAGTAGTAGGAAATACTAATAAAAAAAAATTCTCTTAAATTGGGAGTACGTAAAAAAAAATATGCGGTCGCTTCCGAATATTAAAGAAATCTTCGTTGTCTAGTTTACTAGTTACCAAAGTAGGGTAAAATAATTATCATCATTTAGGCGGTAGACAAAAAATAAATCCAAATTGCAAATAAACCACCCTTTTGCACTCCGAAATTTGAATTTCAATATTCAACAATTTCCTTGTGCATTGAGTTTTGGTTACAACTTGGCACATCAGAGTACAACTTATTATTTCCACTACCATCCTTTTTGAATTTCAAATATCTTTATTACTCGACTCGTAAAAGAGGTCCGAACGGAAAGATTTTCTTCTCGATGGTAATGGACGAAGGACGCTATTTCGGGTCTTATAATTCTACATCTCTTGAAATTCTCGGCTACCGACTCTTATCAGTGGAAAAGGCTCAGACATTCTTCTCGGGATTTGCCGTATTATATCGGGCTGTTCTACGATGATACTGGTTTTATCCCAACGTCCTACGATAAACGGTGTGTTGCTGATGGTCCTCTCGTCTTCGTCGTCGTCGTCGTCGTCGTCGTCGAGTGTTATACGCGTAGCATAATCCATTCGAGAGCCGGGTAACGCTTGAAGCAAGGTTTAGTCGCACGATACGCGGCGTAAGCTCTTCTGAATCTCTGCTTTACTCCCTCGTACATTTTTTTTTTTGTACCTCCCCATATAATTCCCTTTTCCCTAACTTTCGCAGCTCCCATTTACGAGGTCCCGTACGATGTTTGAATTGGAGGTGATCAGACGGTCCTTTTTATTCTCCAGTACTACGTAAAAAACCTAAATCCAATGCTTTTACAATGTTTGCGGTGATTCTCATTTAATTCACTGGTGAGAAAAAAATATTCAGAATTTTGCCATTGATTTTTCAACCATTTATATGAAAAAAAAAAAAAAAAAAAAAAACAAGTTGTATTTGGAAATTGAGTGAAATAACCAAAAGTATCAATAAATACTTTAGCGATTCTTCTGGAGATGAAATAAAACAGACAAAAGTGTTTTATAAGAAAAAAAAACGTTACAATTTGCATTTCGAACAGAGTAAACTTATTCATGAACCCATTTTCATCGTGCCAATAAAGTTTTCACGTAATGTAATGACTATACGGAAAACACAATATTTATTTCTACTTTTCTAATTAAAATATATTTTATCCCCGTAGTGAAAATACAAATGATTGGAATAGTAACAATAATTAAAAAGAAAATTGAAGATAGTTTATGTTATAGAGCTCATTAGCTTCGCAAATTTGCTTAGTATAATTATATCTTCGTGTATTCGACATATTACTAACTGGATGATATTTCTCATCGCATAAACAGTAAAAGAATCATTTCGTCTCGACGATGTTTTAAGTTTTAAGTTGAACACTCGGAGGAGAAACATTTTCTCCCTGTTGGTATAGACGTATAATCAAGGCAATAAAAGAGTGCTCTCGTTCTTTGGTAAAACCGAGATAACCATATCCCCTTAAACGGGATTAAAATTTTCGAGTATCTCTCTAGCTTTCAGCGACACGTATTTTCAACGTCTCTACCTATACACTAAAACTTTTGCCTCCTCATTCTCGACACCGCGTGCAAACAACCTAAGGACGTAATAATCTCGCGCTTCTTTTATTGTTCAATCAAGAGGGAGAGTGTGGAGAGTTCATTTTGAGACTGGAGTATTGTGTCGACCCCTGCGCCATCTTCAGTGAATGAACAATGGAAGTCTGGGTAAAACGGGTCATTGCTGAAGGATTTTTTTTTTAATTGCACGTTCCATGGAAGCATCTGTTTCAAAGGGTTCTTTAGTGAGTAATGTGTGTTATTTAATATTCATTTTCAAATGTATATTTTTCCACGTTTTTTCATTATTTTTGAATTTTTATAAAGCTACCGCTATGAGGAAGTATGTTGATCAATTTTGGTTTCTTTATAGAGTGAGCTTTGTGCAAGATGAAAAATTATGAGGATCGAAGCTACTTTTCTTTTTACATTTCAGAGGCCAAATCCTTGTGCATTTTTGACGAGCTTTGGTCGAAGGTTTTAATAGAAATGTGATCATCAGTTTACATATATTTAAAAGAAAATTGAAATAGATAAACAAATTTTACTGTTTCATTTGCGTACGAAATTTGAACTGTATATAGAAGTATTTTAAAAAATAGGAATCTCAAGATTCTTATCTTGAATCTGGTATAACATACCAAAATATTTTCGTAACATTTCCAAAATATTACCGTGCCATTTGGGATGGTAAAATGATAAAAACAATGTTCATTTGACCCCGGTCTTGTTTACATAGAAATTGCGACACACACATTCCTCCAGTGATTCAATAGTCTATTTTTATTTCTCGTCTCTCGTACACATTGGAGAGCCCGTGCTCGGTCACCGAGATGTCCCATTGAGAGACGACCAAATCTTTATTTCCGGCAAGTCCTCCTGAACCGGGGTAACGCGCGTTCAATGAGTTTCACTCTGGGAATCAATTCGCTCGTGACTCGACACACCAACACACACACACACACACACACACACACACGCACAGGGTTCAGCGTCGACGCCTGTGCAGTCTAATTATTTGATTGATGGACTTTTCAATGAAACAGTCTGCCATAGATTTTCGTTCGTAAAATGCCCGTAGCATAAAATGCGCGAACCAAACCAGACAATACGGAAATTGATTGACCCATCGATTTATATATATATATATATATATATATATATATATATATTGCGCTCCCTAGTACATTAATATACCTATAACTGGAAGTAAAATGGTGATATTTCACCTTTTTCTCTATTACACCTTTTTTCGCTTTGTCATTTTATTCCAGCTATCTCTCACCTTGCACATATTTCAGAATAATAATAATCGAAAGTATATGTGCGAGGTTTCACCATTACAAATACCTGAGCGCCAATGCTAGCCACATATATACAGTTATCGTACTCGCGATATGATATGCAGAGGTTGAAGCGAATGCGAGCAAACGAATTCCCGGCCCGAGGCCTGCTGGATGCGAATATGCAATTTTTTGAATTCGTATTCGTTTCCAGTAGCAATTTCGGGGGTGGCTGCTGCTTCTGATGCCACGACAGAAACCTCGCTGAATTTCTCTCTCTTTCTCTATGTTGCTCTGTGTCTCGTTTTGCCTCTCGTGCATAGCCAAGAGAATCCATACTGTGTGTCTATATATATAATATATATATATATATATATAAATATACATGGTGTAGATTTTCTATGGAGGGAAACTCAATCGTAATTCCCTCGGATTCACGCAGTTCGATGGAAAGTCAGTGCAAGACTGAACTTCGACAAAAAACCTTTTACATCGAATATCTTTGTTCATACGTCTATTACGTAGCTTCGTATAAGACATTGGAAATTCTTTTCCTTCACGGAATTTCGTCTTTTTCCTTGTAGTATGAAATCATTTTTATTTAGGATTTTGAACAGAGAAACACTTTCGAAGAAAAGTGTGTAGCTTACAATTGCGTTAATGGTATATGTTTCATATGGAAATGATGAATGAGTCTCGAAGGAGATATTCTGTACAGAATGAAAATATGTTACAATCATTTTTAATTTAATTAAATCTGTAATATATATTCATAAACAAACGAAACTGTGGTAAGCAAAAATAAATATTCACGGTTCTATTCTTGTATTTTTTTATATAATATATTTTTTATTTTTACAGTCACTCACTGTGATACCATAATGTAAAGAACTGTAATTCCGTTAAATACATTTTAATTACTAAATTATCTTTTATGCCAAAACGACGAAAAAAAAATTGTGGAAAATGAAATCACAGTCCGCACAGTATTCATTTACTTTTTCTGTATAAAATAAATACATTTTTTTTTGTTAAAACTACACAATTTTTCAAGTCTTTTTTTACCACGCAATGTTAAATGCATATGCTGTACGTAGGAAATTTTAATTTAAATAAAATCAAATTCATACACTTTTATTCGTTATTGCAGACGAGAAGTATGCAGAAGAGGACAACCGCACGAGAGCCCAGATGAATCGGGTGTATCACTCTCGCGGAAGTGCCGACGGGACTCGGACAGCCAGAAGGGCCAGGAGCGAAAAAGTGGAATGGAAAAAGACAGAGCGAGGATGATAGTGAAAAGCTCCGGTTTGTAGAAACACACACACACACACACACACACACACACACACACACACACACACGCATATCACAATCGCTTCGATATGCTAGACACCCATACGATGACATGGGTATTGTCCTCGGTGCGATACACGTTGAACGGGACATCGAGTATCGCATATGTTTACACATATGTGGTGTATGCACAGGACAGTAAGTGTGTGTCTGTGTGTGTGGGAAAGCTCTTGGCCACAGATGCCGGATATTATTGTAGTAGAGGAGTCAGGCAGTGAACGAGAGAGCTACACAGGCTTTCGTGTTATATGCCATAGACTGCAACCTCGCACGATGAAGGCAAGAAACGGAGCTTCCACAAACCAGTGAGTCTACAGAGAAACAGTTTCTAATGCTCGGTGGTGCAAGGCCACTACTTAGTGTGGTATCTCCATTGTGGTGTATAAATATATATATATATATATATGAGCCAGTTGCCATATGTGGGAATGCAGTAGATGTTAAATACAGGGAGACTCATCGAGACAGTGGAAAAGCGAGAGAAACAGAGTGCTTCAGCAGACCACACATTGACGCTAGTGGTAATACCTCGATAATAGTCAGACGCAATGGCTACAGCTTAACTGCACTCGTGGTTTTAATCAACGGTAAGTAGGCACCGCAGTTTATTCCCTCGAAATAGTTCTATCGTCGTTTCATATACAACATTTATTTTTTACTTTAAAATATTACGAAAAGAAAACACATTTTTCTGGATATATTGAAAATGCTTCGTGAGTATATTGTGATATTTGTGAAATTTTGGTGTTGTCCAGTTATAAATCTTTCGTCAAAGTGTTTCGAAAATCTTAAGCTGAAATGCTTTTGAAAGAATTGGCAATTCATTTTTTCGAAATAGCTTAGAGGCATATTTATGAAATATTGGTACATATTTTTTATGGATATAATTCTTGCACGGATAAGAAGCATTTAAAAAAAAAAATTATGATTTGGGAACACTTCCAACCGTACAAAAGATTGAGAATAGTATTTTATAATATTGGAAAAGCATTTCTGAAAATGTTTCGGCGCATTGATAAAAAATATTGCGTCACAATATTTCGTCATATATTTCAGAACTAACGAAAGATTGCGAATATGTTTGAAACATTGTAAGAACATTCTGTAAATATTTTCGAAGTATTTTAAATGCGATGAAAGATTGAGTACATTTCTAAAATATATCAAAAATTCCGAAATATTTTGTAATTTTCGTAGATTAAAAATAATTGCCCGAAATGTTTTATAAATATTGCGAGCTGTGTGGGTGGTGTTTAAATTCACTATATGCGACTCAAGAGCTTATCAATTTTTTTAAAACTTTTGTAGCCTACAATTTTGATTTTAAAAAAATGTAGTTGTTAAAATATTAATCATTATGATTTCTCAGGTTGAAAGCTAAAATCTTGAGTGTTGGAAGCAGAATTTTTTATTTCATTTTCGAAACATTCCAGTACACACAAAAATCCATGGAAACCATTTCTTTTTTCTAAACTATTTTTCTCGATGTTTGAAAATATTTTGAATATCCTGACATGAAAATGTTGAAAATAATTAGTTTCGTGCGAATAAAATGTTCTCTCCGTGAATGAAAAAAAAATCTGGTAACCACCGAATAGTGGTTTACTCTTTGGATTTTTAACTAACGATCAGTGTAGACTCCGCGCCAATGTAAACCCCTACGGCCTTTGTACCGATGCATACCAGTGCAGTGCGTTCAAGTGTGTAACGTGTGGGGTTATTTTAATGAATACATAATAGGTGGTAGCTAATACAGATATGGGGAGGACAAACGTGGAGAAAGGACAAGCAGGAATAAAGGTGAAGTTGTAACCTCTGTATTACGGAAGTTTACACACACACACACACACACACTATAGTATATATATGTATATATATATTGCTATGTAGAAGAGTATGCACTGTAGGCTGTGCTTTGAAGCCGCATCTTTAATCAGGCCTACTGTTTCTCCCGGAGGATGGACCCCCGCGGCTTTGATCATTTCTAAAGGTTTCACCCCATTTTTTTTTCGTGTGCTCTCTAGTCCTGTGCGGTACCTTATGCTCTTTGCTGCTAAATTATTATCTTCTTCATGAATAGAGAAAAGAAAAAATCTCGGAGTAATATTTCCATGCCTACGTATTACCACTTACACAATTTTCAAGCCATAACAAAAAAGAAAAAAAAAAGAAGCACTTACGAACAACAGTAACCTTCATTGCATTTTTCTTTTTTTTCTATTTCATATCGCACTAAAAATCGACAATTTTACAAAATAAAATTATTCCAACAGACAGTTAATTCATTTTCTATATTTCTTGTCTGTGATTTGTAAGCTGAAGATTTTTATTAAGTTAAATGCGTTTTAAAGACTAAGTCATTGTAACAGTGTATAGAAGCACTGCAGAATAAAAAATAAAAAAAATAAATAAATGTTCATACTTTATAAGAATTATTTGAATTTTTTTAAAATTTCAACATTTCTAACTATTTGTACTTAAATTTCAATAAATTTGTTAACAAACTTCCAACTTCGTGTATTTAATGTGATAAAAAAAAGATTGCAATCCTGAAACGTTGTTGATGTCGATTATATTCGGTACAGAGTAACATTTATCGCTCTGTCAAAATCGACTGGCCATGAAAACATAAAATCTTGGTTGGCAATTACAATTTGTAACTGTTTTGTTTGATTGCTCGTTAAAGTATAAGTAGTTGATGAAAGTGAAAACCGTTTGGTTTCCAGTCTGTCTGTGTTAAAGCTTTCAGAGTCGAAAGTACTAAAACCCGGCAGCGGTATCACAGTCGCTATCACTTTCTCTCTTGTCTCTCGGTCGACTGAATTTCTGGTGTGAGTACTAGTTGTCTATCTCGGTGTCTCTTACACCAACTATTTCCACCATCATCCGCTCTAACTCCCTCCTGGTGTTCCACGTCTATATATGTGTCTGCCTCCGTCGCTTTAAAGCCCCCGACAAAGGGTCGGCTTTCGCTAATATTGATGCACGTGTGGTTAGCCTCGCTCACAACGCACATCCCGAAGCACATGCTGAGAGAGAGACAGAGAGAGAGAGAGAGAGAGTCATGCACTTATCCGTAACCGGTACGTAGTTGTGCTTGTCGTTTGTTGCCTTGTCGTGACCTGAACAAGGCACCAATCAATGCACGAACGTTTGTCGCTCATATGAGAGCCTCGTCGCAGAGATATATCCACAAGCAACGTCCCCCATGTACGCCGAGCATTTTCAATCTCGAAACATTGTCATTTGCACAACCAATCGCCAACATCAGTTTGGTCGTTATCTATCGATATAAAGCTGTCTCTCCGGCATCAAGCGCTTGTTTGACGTTTGACACGATTGCAACAAAAAAGAAAAAGAAAAAACAAAAAAAAGACCACGTCGATATTTATTGGCTAAGGTAAACAAGATCGGAATTATATGAAAAAAAGAAAGACCTCCGTCTTCTCATTCTGAGATAAAAGGTTCAAGTGGATCTCATGCAATCTATGATCATGGGAAATCAGGCTCATGGGGTCATGGGACGATCAAGATTTATCTAGTTCCTCGTCCCCCCTGTTTCGACGATTAGCTTTCGTCATTCATGCTGTCAGTCACGATAAGATTGAAAAGAAGATAGCTGGGTTCTTATGGATGAGAGTGAAAGAGAGAGAGAGAGAGATGTTTTTTTCTCCAGAATATATCGTGGCCATGAAGTACCTACCATACATGATTATTTTTGGACAATCCCGTATCTTTTGGTATCCTGTTTCCTAGAGGGTATAGAGCGTTAGAGAAAAGCTCTTGAATCTGATCGGTTGCGTCACGAGATAAGTTTCTCGTTGACGCTGGAGACTGTGGAGGAAAGCCGTTTTCACGTGTATCTTTGGTATATATACCTGAGAATGAAAAACCTCCTGGGTTGAGTTAAGGGTACAGAGTGAAGCGGCGTGTCGCGCAACGAGCATTCTATGGAATTGCATCCCTTATAGCCGATAAGGGTATAACGAAACAGGGGTAGTCCTGAGCCGGTGTAGCTCACGCGCTCGGGACGAGAGCGTGGATAAGCTAGAATTTATCGAGGTCAGATTTTAGATCCTGACTGCTCGAGGGTTGTCGAGATAACGAGAGAAAGAAACGCGGTCACTTTAGTTTGGGTCGCGCGACTGAATGTGTGTTTCTACTTATTTCTTTTTTTTTTTTCTATATACGAAATGGCGAGGGTCTTGGACGATAAAAAAATTGTTTTTCTTCACCCTTTTGAGATATCTTGAAGAATTGTCCGGTTCACAACTGAAAACACTTGGGGGTTTCAGTAAAAATTCATTTCATCAGTCACTGTGGGACAGGTGATCGCTTTTAAAAAAAGGCAATCATAGAATCAATGAATAGTAAATTAGTACGATAATTGTAAATCAGGTATATGATGAACGACGTCAAAAGGGATATAACATAATTTATATTGGATCGCTTGTTGTCCTAAAAATACTCTGGAACCCAAAACAGAACAGAACAGAACAACACAAACCCTAAACAAATTCAACCTGATGGTCATTGTCTTAAACCCAATCTGAGACAATTCAACAAACGTCCACTCAGAGATATTCAACATCCACAAACCCTCGCACAGAGACTCACAGACACTCTGCGTAAGTTAGTTTGTGTAAGATGCAAGTGTGCAGGTGATTATGAGTGTTCGTGAGTGTCTCTGCGATTGTCCAATCAATCTGTAAGGATCTGTACTTTGTTCTTACGTAGATTAGGATTCATATGTAGTGTTCACACGCACGACACACCGCGATTTCAAATAAATATTATTAGTTGTAATTCTAATTGATAATACCAATGCTAAATATGCGAGAGTGCAGTTTACGTGAATGTAAACTGTGGATATAAATATTTCCGTATTCACGGAAATGGAGATAAATCTCTCTATGTTTCTTTTTTGTTTCCGACCTAAACTTTGTCGTGCTCTTCAACCACATCTCGATGAGACGAGGTCGGACACGGAGAGGTAGCGGTGTGCGGTTAAACTCAGTATTGCTCTTGAGATGGTCGAAACTTCCTATGGACTACGATTGAAGTGTTCCCTTGTAAAGCATGAATGTACTATGAAGTAACCTCTGCGGTTAAGTAAGCTATAGTCTACAGGATGCACGAGATGGCATGGATATTGAATTGCGGCGAAGCAAAAGCATGAAAATACTACAATTTATTTCATTCTGCCTCATACTCCAAATTCCCTCATGGTACTCAGCTCCAAACGTCTCGAAATTCGAGCAAAACGCCAAAAAACGCGTCGAAAGACATTTAATGTCGAATCATAAATATACATTTACATCAGTTAGCCGCAAAAAGTGACACTTGAATTTTATTTGTCTTTCCGAATAGGTCTTTTACAGATCTTATAAAATGTGCACCTCAAGTCCTACGATTTTTCCTTTGGTTATCTATAATTCTACATAAACAGCAAGTTATGTTTCTCCTACAACGTGACGTTGACATAGCGCATAATGATGGACTGCTTCAATCTAATGATCGACTGTCCCATTCCAGCCTTGTCAATACGCCGAATGGTCTTCAAAAGTTTAGCCGACGAGATTTATTATTCCACCTTGAATATTTAAGAAGCTTCCCTGGTCGTTCTATGCGACGCAAAGCTTTAAGGACTCAAGAGAGGGAAAACAGGTATTACAAGCGAGCGAACACAAAATCGCGTGGCCGAGTAAACTGTAGTGTAAACTCTTAACTACCCGTAGAGTACCGTACGACTACCAGTCGTGCTTATAGCCGCGAGTATAGTCGCGTGATCAGTACTCGTTGCACGACATTGGCCTCCCGTACACTTCCTCTAGCTAGGAAAAGTTTCGTTTTTTTCTTTTTTCTTTTTCTTTTTTTTTTTCACATAGCTCTCGTCTATAGTACCGATACACTCCTGCGTGCTCTTTTACGGATAAACCAACATGAATACACCTGAATTGTACGTTGAGGAAAACCGACAGCCTATTCGAGAGTGGAGTCATAGGCGAACAGGTCGAACTCACCTACTCACCTACTTCAACCTGTGATTCGGGGCTAGGCATCAAGTTCGCCAGTAGACCGCTGGTTCAACCGTGCTGCGATGGGTCAAGGATGCAATTTGGCCTGGATCGTTCTCGTTTCCTAGATGGGAGTTTCGTTTTTGTGCGTTCGTTTTCGCCTCCTACCACCCTTTCGCCGCTCCCTTCACTCATTTCGACTCGTGTATAACAGCTTTATTGTTTTAGTTAGTAAGATTGAGAACCCGGAGTGTGTGTATATATCTCTATTCCTTTTTATTGCACCGGTGTAACGTGCAAGCGCCTGGTAATCTAATCTGAATCATAGCGAAATTGGAAGAGCTTTTATACTGCTCACTGATAGCGTCACGTTAACACAAACTTTTCAATCCGTTTATGTGAGTTCTCCATTTTCACATGAAGAAAAGAAAACTGAATATGCATATAAATAAAATTTTGCCCGGCCAGTTAGGCATACGCGCTGGTGTATGATTTGGGAACTTGTTATTCGAGAGCGTCAAGCTTATTAATTACCGTTGGCCAGGAGCGTCATGAGGTGCATGGCGAAGCTACCTTTGCGTGTGTACTCCTCGTCTCTCGAGTGAAAGTATCACATCTACGAGGCACATATTCCTCAGGCTTCGTAGAGGAGTTACTCTTGATACGCTCGACGTGCATAGAGTTGGAGTAGTTAATGTTTAATTTACAAAGTCTGAATGTGGATTAGACCCTAAGGTGGATCAAAGGTAAGTGCTTCCCTGCGGCTACTTCAAATTCAAGGGGTTGGAATTTACCGTGGGTTGATGAGGATGAAATGTAAGAAGCACGTGGGTGTTCGTTCAGTTCGCTGTGGGAGTGGAATTATAGTAAAACTTATGAAGAAAAAAAAGAAATGTTTCAACAGATTTCCTTTTTTTTCTAGAAATTATAGGAAGAACAAGAATCAACAAGGTTCAACTTGAATGGAACGTGATTGGCCAATCATCATTGACAAACAGCATCCTTTCTACACTCCTTTCGACTCCATTTTTATCTTGATCTCTATTCATTCGTATTTTCACCAAATTAAATCCCTCATAATCATGCTTCTCACAGCGGAGTTTACACTTGAAAAGTAAAACTCGAGTGGTTTTTGTGGATGATTTCGACAGAACTCAGAAGTTTTATCGGCTGTACTAGGCCGATTGTCATACTCGTACAATTAAGCTTTTACTACAAATTATTGTGACAGGTGGAGACATACGTTATTCGGTGGAATCTAACAATATAATGTTATTAAAAATGCTGGTTTCGATTGACGACTAGTTGATGATTTACAGATACTAACATTGTTTCCTGGATATGGATAGTAGGGTGGTTCATTTTAAACTTAATTTTTTCATTTCAATATCCCAACTCCTTTTTTAAATTCAGTAGCGACCTCTAAATATATATATATTTTTTTTCATTTACTGATGACTTAGGTGATGTTTATTGTTTAGTATTTAGCAGTAATTTTTGAGCTGAGAGACCAAAAAAAAAAAAAAAAAATTCAAAGTAGAAAACGATCCACCCTAGTTGGTCAGACTATAGTCTTATCAACAAGGCGTTCATAATACCCCGTTTTGGACTCTACGCGACAGCGAGAGTCCTAAGAAGTTGTGTGAGTATAAAAGTAGATGAGAAATAAAAATTGCGGTTGAATGAATACGTAGAAAACACTGGTAAAGGAGTAGCGAAGTACAAGCGAAAGTAGCAAGCTTATTATAGAAGAAAAAATGAAAGACCTGAAAGTCGACAGTACCAGGCAAGAGTTATGCACGCTTGAGAAATTACATCGGTTTGTCTCTTTTCTCTGCTTCGAAACGGAACCACTCGACAACAAAATATTTCTGTCGTTGCGCACATAGATCTTCGTTTTTATTTTTAACTCTGTTCTTCGACGCTCTACATTCTTCAGCTTATAATGGATTTGTAACAACGTACTTGTACCTATTATTATTATTGTAGTTGTTGTTATTATTATTATTACTATTATTATTATTAATTTCAACGATATAGAGTGATCGAGAAGAAGTGAAATGTTTTGCATATCAAAACTTGGAATGGAAGAAAAATGTCCCTCTTCTCTCCTATTTTTCTCTGCATTCGTTGCATTATTAAATATTTCATGAATTCATAACTGAAACCCGAGCCGGTTATTTCCAACGGTTGTAACAATTAGAAGTCACATTTTACTCTTTTCTCTTAGCGCAGAAACAAAGTTAACACGTGTATATAGTGTAATATAGTGGAGAACGAGGTTTTCTGGATGAAGCTAGAAATAAAAACGCTTGGTATGTACGTTACAGTCCCTTGATACTCCTAGACGACGCCCTTGTTTTTTCCCACTTGAACTTATTTTCAGAATGAAAATGTTTACTGTTACGAACGGTAATAATCTTTCTATTTGTGCTAAAAAAAAAAATAAGAACCCGTTATGTGCATGTTAAGGGGAGATTTTAGTGACTTTTGAACTTTAAGTTCTCGTCACTTAAAGTCTCTAAAAATATGTCTGACTTTTTCGTATTATTTTCTAAGATGACCCGAAATAATGCAAAAAATAATTTGGAGATGCTCGAGGGCTTAGTTTGAATATTTGTGTATAAAATACGTAAAGAATATTTTTAACATTTGATCTAGATCCTTTTTTTCGTGCTATCATTTTGATTTTCTTTTTTTTTTCAATTAGTCAATTATATCAACGACACCACTTTAGTACTTTATTGATTACCAAAAATCCGATTTATACAAGACAAAACCGTCGTATCAGACGATTTATTATTTCTCCACATATCTTTTTTTCATTCACTATATTCTCCCTTTAAATGAACATAAAAAGTGTTGCAAAATCGTATGATTTTTAGACTTTACTGTTGGCAGTTAACATTTCTCTCTAATTGTGTTACTGAAATTCAATTAAAACTTTGCCATATTTGTGCAGATTCGTGCAATGTGGAAAAAGAAAAATTCTTCTCCAACCTATAGTAGATGAAAAGTTTTAATTCACAGACAAGACTGCCTAAAACCCCAACATAATCACATCGATTTTGTTATGTCAATCAGGAAGACCCTAAAAAATCTAGAACAGAAATTTTTTTCTGAAATAACCTGCTCTTCCCTCTCGTATAAAGTCGAAATATTTTCAAGACAGGATAATTTTTTATTTCCAACTGGAAAACACGAGTGAGTAAACCGTCGCTAAACAAAACCATCGATCTGGCGCGTGCAATCGGGCATAATCGGTAATCGGTGCGTCCGTGCGAGCAGACGAGTGCACAAGTACGCGAGCAAGCATATATAGTATATAGGTGGCTTCGTCGGTTACTCGTGCGATTATCCTATATACTCTATGCCGCGTAATTGAGTGTTTTTTCCATAGTCGAGTGGCTGCGATGTCGCGTATGCATTATGGTCTCGTTGAACTGGCTACGAGTGCACATATACACTGAAGAAACGGACCTGCGGAACTATTACACGAGACCTTTTCCGGTTAGTTACTTTTCTCTGAGCCTCTCTGATATTCATCATATTTTTAGAATTCTGAGTTAAACAACGAGAGCATTTTCTGTGATTTTTTTTTGTGAATGCTAAAGATCCATTTTTTTTTTGTAACATATTTGTCTCTTGGAAAAAAAGTTACACAATAAAAATATGATGTGATTTTCTTTTAAATTTTGGATACAATGTATTTTCTATTCCAATGTCAAGAAAATTGAATTTTTAAGCAACCATTTTTTTTTACTCAACAATTTATTTCTATTGTACTTCTAATTTTATAAAATTATAGGTATGTGTATGGAATTTATGCATAAAACTAGATAACGCGGGAATATTTGAGGAGTCAAAAAAATATTTAATGTTCGTTTTTATCTCTCTTTTTTTTAACCTCATAATTTTCGATCGAATTGTAACTCCAGAATATTTTATTTTCCAATGCTCTGAGAATTGCGAAATTATTTCAAATTTTTTTAAGCCCAATCCTTATAACACTTTTTATCATTTTTTTTTACGCGATATTGAAAAAAAAAATATAGAAAAACATGAATTCATGAAAAAATCTCTTCCCCTCTAACGAGCACAATGCCGATTTAGTCAAAACTCAAAAAAGCAATTAAATAAAAAAAAAAGAAGTTTAAGAAAAGGTAACTCCAACATTTTTGTAAAAAAAAAAAGAACGAAATTGCAGCAAATATTGGCAAATAGTACCAAAATCTGATTGATACACAGAAAACGTAATCTAAAAAAAAAAATAAGCTGAATTACAGAGAATGCCTTATACACTAGTGGACAGAAATTCTCCGGCAGTTTCTGTGAAATTATACGTGATTGCTGTCCCATCTCGAGTTCTCGAAATCCAGCATCCTCGTCGTCGCTCGCGCAGCTTAATCAACTCGATTCTCGTTCGGATTTAAATTGCCCGAGTGGGTGGATGACAAATGGCCGGAATAATAAGTCTCTTTGCGTAATTAACATAATTGCTGACGAGAGGTACATGTTCTGTTGCGCGAAGACGAGCACAAGGCGTATCTCCTTCCAAGAGTACTAAATCTGCTACGGTGTATTGGGTTTATCAGCAGGAAACATTGTCCGTCACGTCGCCGGTTGTACATTGATTCCTGTTAAGGATCAGCGAGACGACGGAGATACTCACGTTACGCGCCATTTAGTAATGAAGTCCGAGCCGATGGTGTAGATTGGCGAAGACGTGCGGTTTGTCTCGGTGGCATTGAAGCTGCTGCTGTCCAATGTCACGTTACCCTCCATGCCACGATCTTGCTCCGACAACAGCACTGCTCACGTCGTCACAAATCCTTCGCTGCCACACCGCCCCCGACCTCAGAGTCCTTCAGTCATCTTTTGTACATTCTGTAATCATGATTTCAAAAATATCCTTTGATTTTCTAAAATATCGAACAGTTGATCGTTTTATCATTTTGAATTACGTTAAGTACAGGAGATTGAAGAGGCTTCAGTACAATCAGATCAGGCGAGTACCAAAATTTCAGAAAATGTTTCCATACACTTTTTTTTTTTTAAATACTTGCAAATTGCTGCCTTATTATTTTACAGGTTTCTAAAAATGTTGACAAAGCTGTCTCTATGAAGAAGTATTTTTTAAATCCATTTTGGGTTCTTCATAGAGGAAGTCTTGTAAAAAAAGAAACTTTTTCAAAGACTTGTTATCATAATCCTTCAAAAAAAAAATGTCTAATAAGCTATATACGATGGATCCTTTGTCAACTGAGCCACTTGTTTTTTCTTCTAATTATATATATTTTTTTCACCACTTTTTATTTCGCTCTTAATTTTCTAAAACCCACAGTGATACGTTGAGAACCTATGGTAACATTAACAAAGTGGATAAAACATATTTGCATGGTTAAAAAAAAATGTTTGTAAAAGTTATAGCGGTATAGTTTATAAAGAGTGCCTCATATCCTTGAATATCATGAAATAAGGTCAAAGTTTACAGAGAATTTTTCATGCTAAACACAGAGAATATAATAACCCAACACTTAAATTAACTTTCACATGTGTAACTTAATTCAGTAATGTAAAACATCTCCTGCCAAGAAATAATTAAAAACTCTACGAAGTCAAAAAGTTTTATGCGTTTATGTGGCATGACGTGGAAACACGTGTTTACGATGTGTGTATGGCGTGTGCGAGACAGCATGGCGCTTCGTTAACCCTGAGAGGAGAAAATTTACCGGTACGAGGAAAATAGTATCAGGCGAGACATGGCATAGAAGGCAACCCTCGTTCATCGACGAGAGAATTTTAGTAGATAGCAAAACGTACGTCTCATCGCACACCCACCTGGAATTCATGTACGAAGTAGCATCGAATATCGGGAGGGTTTACCACCCGGGCTTAGGGTAGTTCTTGCGGTACAGTCAAGTCAATCGAGTACCAAGATTTAAAAATGGTTTGTACACGTTTTTTGAAGGAAAACGTTAGTTCGAATTAAGATAGATCTAGTTTGAGATAATTTACAAAAAAATAAAAAAAATTAATAACTCGATTTCCGCTAATAAATTCACGGTCATATTTTCGTGCAGTTTTTCTGATCAACTTAGTTATTTTCGTTCGATTTTTACGAGAGAAAGCTCATTTCGATTTTTTTTTAAACTCTTTAACAGTCAGTGGAACATTTTTATGTCTCACTTTTAAAAAATCATAACTTCTACAAAAATTGACTGACTCCACCGGGTTTGGGCACATTTTAAAGATAAAGATATACTTTGTTTGCAGAAAAAATTCGCGTAATCTAATGTCGTACACTTAACCCGTGAGGATGTTTCGAAAAAATCCAAAATCGGGTTAAAACAAAGAAAAACGTCGAGCTGAAATTAATAATTAATTTTTTTCATTTAATTGCTTTCAATTACCGACGAAAGTTTGGGGATAAAATCGGCTTGACGAAAACCACACCCGGAAATGTACATCATTACAAATTAGGTTACAAGTTTTGACATTTTAGGTGTGTTTTATAAGGGCGTGAAGGGCCCGTTTTTTTTTTTACAACAAATCTGCGTGTTCCGGAATAATTATTACTCAATTTAGAACAAGATACAATAAGTGGAAATGAGATTGAAATTTTTTTAATGCTTTAGGGGTGCTTTTTTTCATCTAGGGTTCATCTTCATCTTTTTTAAAAAATTAGGAAAATTCGTTGGAAAATAATTTGAATTAATTTCTGTAAATTTATTGTCATATTTTTTTTTCTACATTAAGCAGGAACTCTTTAATACAGATTCACCTTAATTCATACACCAGTTTGTCCTTTAAAGCGTGTATAAAGAATCTTTTGAATTTCATTACCCGATTGACATGACTGTACCGCACGGAGTACCTTAACGACGAGCCAGATAACCGTAGTGACGATATTAGCCTCGAGAGTCGTTGCCTCTCACCAGAAAGCTTCCCTCGCGCGAACCTCTTAAAATTTAACATTTGCACAGCTTTGTAAAACGTTTTACTTGCTATCACGTTGGATGTCATACACTCAATGGTATCGTCACAGAATTTTAAGCCCCTTTTCTTTTTGCCTACAACTACACTATTTTTTCTTATCCCTTTTCCACTTCTTTTTTTCGTACATGGGGAGTTTGTTGAATTTGCTTTCACCTGTGAAAAATTCGCTGCCAGCTTTTCCCTTAAGTCATAAAGTATTATCGAAGGGTGAAATTGAATGGGCTCATTTTCTAAGATCATTTAGCACTGATGACTTTGGCTCAGCGTTCTTATTCGCCTCTCGACGTAAGCCCTGCTCGATCAAGTGTATTTTTTTGCCACTCGTTCGTTTTTCAGAGCTTCGATCTTGGAAATCGAGCTGTCATGAGGTGAGTCTTGAAACTGCTGAATTGCAAATGGTGGCACTGCAATCGATGCTAATATGGACTCTTTAAGGACGCCATTCGGCTGGATCCACTTGAACGAACCGTTTCGGTAGGCACACTTAGCAGACAGGCTTGAATTTTTTTGTTACCAAGTAAAATATTGATGGGTCTTGGGTTAAAAGCCGTTTAGATGTATGAATTATGAAAGCTGTGGTGTTTATAAAAGTAATATATTATGAATCGTTTTTTTTTTAGATGATGAATTAAAAAACTTTGTATCAGAATAGTACTTTTTTAAATATTCTAAGTCGAAGAATACAGAGTCCATATTGAGTATAATTTGCATTTGAGAACAAAGTTCTACTTTGCATCCCTTTTTCCCCAAAATACAAACCGAATATTTCGGATTTTGGATTCTTTTGACCGCCTAAATATTCGTTTTTCCCAATGGTGATTTTTTTCGTGAATTCTGTAAAGTATGAAATAAAACCGAAGGTGTCGCATTAAGCGAAAAATAAACGATTACTTTATTATTTTGTAGAAAATATTATTATTTGATTTTTAAAAAATTCAAATTAGAACCTTCCAAATTGTTTCCTCATTCTTTTAGTCTATCATTCAGACAGATCCATTAAAAGGACAACCGTTGATGAATTATGGCTTCCTCATAAAGTTTTATGGAGACGACGAATGTGCACGCAATGCGATTGCGTGAGTACACAAATTTTTATAGCACAGTCGCAACATTATCGAAAATTCAAACAGTGACAAATGGTAAAATAAAAATTTATAAAATCCAAATGTCTGCGTAATTCGTAATAGTGTTGTAAAAAACAAAAGCAGTGACTTAGATTTAAATAACAAACGTTAAGACAGATAAATAATATGTTTGAAAAAAATGTACATCCTCAAATGTCACACATTCATCTCCAAATGTGTATTTGATTGTTAAAAAAAATAAATGCATATTCTCTGATATGCGCAAGGCATCAATTTAATTTATTTCCAGGTTCTTCTTTAAAAAATTCCATTATATACGCGCGTTGCGACGATTTACCGTCACATCGAAAATCACTGTGTTTTTCACTTGTAAAAGTGAGACATATAGTTGCAGCGTTCAGATGCGAAGGGATGAGTGTTGACGTCGCGTATCGAAACCCGAGCAGACTCGACTCACACTGTGCTCTGAAACTCGAGAGATAATATAAAATGAAACATGAAACGGACTCGAAGCTCGATGCGGCTGCTGGAGCCAACGATTCTATACGCTTCAACGAAAATCCGCTATGATTTCTCTGTTGGCTTTTGTTCGCGAAAGGGAAAACGAAAGCTCTTGCTTTTTACCTTTCTGCCATCATCATTTCTTTTTTTTTTTTTTTTTTTTTTTTTAAGGTTTCGCTCCAACGGAGCGTTCAATCGTCGTTGAGCGCTCTTTATCGCGATCATGACAGCCCGTAATCGACCCAACCATAATTCTTGTCTTGTTTTTCACTATTTAAAAAAGAAAAACGAAAAAAAAAAAAACAAAAAATTTGGCTTTACAATTATCGAGCTCGAATTAACGCATAAACCACGCGAGATTATGAGAGTTGTTGAATGCTATGAAAAGGAGACAGAAGTGAATAAGCCCGTGTATTTCAATGCATCCATAGTGACGATGCCGGTACAAGGGTTAATACATTTCCAATCTCGTTGCTGACATTTGGAAGCCAATAAACGCGCCAAACAATTTGGGTTCCGTTGGATTTCCCGGGTATTCGTGATTCTCCGTCTCTATTTCGTGAAAGCTCGACCAGTTGCACACGTGTGTACCTATACCGAACCCCTTCAGCTGCAGAGCAGCAGCAATTACTCGTAGATCGTGCTCACTGGCTATCCAAGCCGCGCGTCTCTCTACGACCTTCTGCATCCTTTCACGAGCATTCCCGTTAGGTATTCGAAAGCAAACTACATACACCTCTCGTTTCACCTGTTCCGACGTACAATACTCGTGTATCCTCACTTTCCACACGTGACACCGTGCGATTGGTTTTACTTGTTACTCCTCCATTCATACTTTCGCAATCCAACTGCTTGCTGATTCATTCCAATAGAGCGACAATTATCGTGATTAGTGATAGACGCGTAAACACGATGATGATCCATTATGTCTGGTTAAGATGATGAAGAATTCACTGAAAGAAACAAAATCTTGAGAAATTATGGGACGATATACGTTGGGGATGTGCGAATAGTGTTTGAATTTAATGGACATTCAATCGATGGATTAGCTATTGAAATAATTCGAATAATGTGAATCATTCAAATACTTTGAATGACAGATAATCAACTCTCGAACTTTTTCCAATAACGATTTATTCATGGAGCGAAATATATATATTTTTTTAAAACAATTGTCTTTGTAGTAAATTTAGAATCAGCTAACTTAATGCATGTTTACTTAGAAATGCTTACTCTTTATTAAGAGCCTCCAATATTTGGCACTCTGCTGGCATAAGAAACAGTCAAACAGTGTACAACTCTGTACATACTGTATAACACATTCTATGAAATTACATAGAGCCGAGTACCGTAAAACATTCATGGTAAAGTTGGCAGAACGGTCAATCGATAAGCCACAAGTGCCTTAGACGTTGATTCACTGTACACGCTTCGAGTTTCATTTCGTTGTTGCCAAACGACATAAAAACGCATTCCCAATCGTATCCATATTAGATTGAAATTACATTTACAAGCACTTACTGTAACATCAATTCGACCTGAACCTTTATCGGCTTTCAATGCAGCTGTAACTTAACGAACCTGTCGTTACCATTCAGCCTTATCTTTCCGTCTCTTTCCCACTCTGATATTGCGCGTAGACTCGTGAATCGTGTGCGACTAACAAGTTCACCGCTCTCCGAAGGCGCACTTTGCAGAGATCCCCCGATGCGACCCATTTCTCGTCAACATCTGTTCGTGACACGTCCCAATGGGAAATCAAACATTATCAACGACCTATTAGCCTAATGTTGAATTGACGATGCAAGGTACAGGCACACCACATCTCGGCATTGCTCTTCCGTATTCGACTCTAGCTGATCAATATTGAATCAAAGATGCAGAAGGCTATAGGTGCGTCGATGAGATGAATCGACGGAACCTCTGGAGGTTGGTTCATTCGGGAATCTATCGGAAGCCTTGATGTGCAAGACGATCGGAAGGCCAATAAGTGGGATAGATTATAAGACAACTCTGGTGCGAGTCTTGAGTAAAATACGTCTGTTCATCGAGTTTTATAGCTCGAATACACGGCGTTCTCGTTCCTTTCTCAAACCAGTAACGCTTTCACATTTCACCTATTCCCTAATGTTCCTCAATGTTATTACATTCTCGTCTAAAGAATCATTTAATTTAAGATCAGACGAATTTTAATTTCAATAGAGTCCGAAATCTTGAACAAAATATCGCGAAATTGCATATCTACAATCAATGGGTATCAGTTTCTAATATGATAGAACATTTCAGTTTTCTCTTACCTGAAATTAACATGATCTATCAGAAACGACAACGTTGAGTTTTCGAAAAATTCAAAGTCTATACATAAAATTTGAAGCTCATTTCAAGGCAAGATAAGTCGATGAGACAAATTGGCAGAATCACTGGAGGTTGGTTTAGAGGAATCTATCGGAAGCCTTGATGTGCAAGACGATTGGAAGGCCAATAAGTGTGATTAGAGTGTATAAGAGACAACTCCAATGCGAGTCTTGAGCAAAACACCCCTATCCATCTCGTCTTATAACTCGAATTCATGACTGCTTGGTTTCCTTCTCGAAGCAGTAACGCTTCCACATACCCGAACCGTTCCCTCATATACACCGACAAACCCCCGAAGGGGTTAATTATTAACTCTCTGGCATCGGATGATCGTGATGGCTTGTGGTATTGGTGGTGGCCGTAGTGGTGGTGGTGGCAGCGGTTGCAAGGGTGTCACTAACGAAGTTTGTGGCTCGCCAGCGAAGGGAATCTGAACTGCTATGGTTTAAGAGGTATAGGGTGCCAGCCAACGATGTCAAGCCTACTTTACTCAAACCCCTCCGGCAATCGAAAGCCTCCCAATAACTTGCGCTTTCTTCAGTAGTGTAGATATTCGGCAAACAACTACTTCCTGCTACATTCTTCCAATTACATGTAGTTTGATAAAGCTATAAGAACGTGCAACAGTCGGAATGTACGTTATTAGATGCTCCCCTTTTTTTCTGAGTCCTGTGTTCCTTCTCGAATGAATATTTGCCTTTTAGGCTCAACTCGAGTACTTGTGATGTTGGAGTAATTGTAATAGAGGATGTTTCTTCATTGAATACCAAATTATCTTTCATCCTTTTTCACTGTATAGAACGTATGTTTAATTTAAAAAAAATGATTATGTACCTGAACATAATTTCATTTGCGATTTATTGTCGTGTTTACGAAAGTATCACAGAAAGCTTTGGTGCTAAAATTTCCAAGCGTGTCTTCAAAGTCTCTTTATGGATCAAATTAAAATCGACAACGTAATATCTTAAATTGTAAGAAAATTATGAGAAGAATCAATGTTATGTAGATTTCATAGTGAAAAATTTGAATGAATGTATAATCTCGAACTATTTTTCAATGAATTATTAAAGCTAAACATAAAATCGTGAACATTTGTGGTCAACAAATTGTTGTAAAATGTACAAACATTTTTTTATGGTGTAGCGTGAATTGAACAACTCAATGTATCAATTATCAATATAGATAATTATGATCTGATTCATACCAGTAATTATCAATTAACGATTGAACGATGCAAACAATTATGTCGCAGCAAATGAAATCTTGATGCATATAAATACGCAATTGCGAGACTCGAATTAGTATTGCACGTACGCTGGTTTATGGTATTGGACACTCAATTATACTGTGCATGCAGGAGTTATTTGAAAACACACAACCCTCCGAAATTATTTCGGTGACTCTGCATTCGCCCGCTGTTCTTCCCGTTATCTCATTTAACGCCACTTCTCGATCCCGTCGAAATAGTGGAGGCTCGTGTTACTCGGCGTTGGATGAACATTTTTCTCTCAACCATTTCAACGGATTATCTCCAATCGAGACGCGTGTCGATGAGAGCAGCGCGTGTCGATATCAATTGATCACTACTTATACTCGATGAAGTTGACGTTCCACTTTGGATTAAGCGATGATTGAACGAAAAATCAATTCGTCCACTCATCCCTATTCATATTTGTAATAATATGCAATGGCTCCGCGATTTTTGCAATTTTCATTTATATGCTTATATCAATTTTCATGAGATTTGTATTTATAGTATTTTCAATATGAAGATTATTTATTCGAAAATGAATATATGCGGTGGATATTTATTATGCTTTTTTTATAGAAACTTTTAACGAACTGAGACGTTAATTTAAATCGACATAAATATATAAAACTACGTAAATTGAATTCACTGTATGAATCTCTATCAATTTTTAATCCCGTCACGAGCTCTTTAATGAAAAATCTAAAGAAAAATTATGAAGCCTAATAGAATAAAAATGAACATGTATTATGTTGACTTGTTGATTCACGAAATCGTAGAAAACAGGTTTTCATCTTGATTACATATTAACATGAATTTTCGTTTCCCATATAAATTTGTGGCATCGTATAGATTGTTAACGTAAATAATATAATGCCATCTTCAGTCATGTAAGAGACTGTTATTTTTTAATCCAAATTAATTGAAACACCATATTGTATTTCAAGTGCCGGAAGGTTCTGAAAATTCATGTAATTATATTAGGTCGGTTTTAACTACCTGCGCAAAAAGAAAAGGAAGTAAATTGATGTGGGCTATTCTGCTGGAGACTGTCAGCGAATTATAGAAACATAAGAGAGCCAACGAGTTAAGTTTCCAAAGACTAAGCAAGAGAAATTCTGGTTTCGTCAGTGCTTATCCCTTTTCCAAAGCGATTCTGAAGCTCCTACCTACCATAAGCGTAACCCACAAGAGCTTTTCACAAATGCCAGTGGTTCTGCGGTAAGCAGCTTCGTACCTATATATCCTCCATAAAGTATATAGACTCAGCAAACTGCTATGGTCGCTCGTTGTTGCGCCATTTTATACTCCGCATTGTCCCTGGCTCTTTTGATATAATGACAAAAAGTTTAATTTTACGTAACTCGAGGGCCTCTACAATGATACGGATATAGTAAGTCTTAAGTCTAAAATACATTTTTATGAATCATGACTTCGAAGTAGAAAACCTTCATGCAAATATAACTTCCCAATATTGTCGACAACTTTGATCGATGCTTAACGACCCAAAAAGACTCCCATCGTGTTCTCCTACGTTTTTGAGAATATGGAGAAGAATGTATATTGATAATACACTCAAAAACCGTCAAAACGATCTCTGCCAGAGAGCTACCGAGAAAGAAAAAAAAAGAGAGATAAAGTCTGATGTAAAGAGATTCGCCCCTCGATGTTTGGAAGTTTGGAACTTTGTACACCGGAGGTTGACAGCGGCGGTTGGGGTGTAAAACGGTGGACGTTAAATCCGATAGAATGATTTATACTCGTTCGGGTAGAATGAGCATGTGTTTTCACTGAATCCGGCAAAAGCTACGGACTGAGCCGATATTGGATTTTTTGCGTTGCCATACTGCGTGCAAAAACTAGCCAACCGGTCTGGAGTCGATGCATGGAGAATCACGCTGGAAAAACAAATATGCAAAAGACTGGTTGTACACGTAGCAATGCCCGGGATGACTTCCACGTACCGAATGAACGCACTGCCGGTTCTGTCGCCTCTATTCATTGCATTATATACAATCCAAACTTCTCTGTGGTCATCACGTTTATAGGTATATGAGTATTATAAGCTCTGTTCTAAATCCGAAGCGGGAAAACGACGGCGGTGAAGTTTCACAAGCTACGTGTGACATCCGGATCTATGACGATGTCTGGACCGCCTCATTCGCGGAGTTTTACACATTGGAGACAAGTATTCAACCTGTTCAATGACATTGCTCGACGAGATCGTTCACACTGGCACTGTGCGACGCGTACAGTACCTATTGTTTCGCGTTTATCGTAGCACCGAAAGATTTTTAACGTATTGTAACAATGTAGCAATATTGTCAGAATCCTCTGCTGAAATTTTTGCGGGGATCTGGCTGGATACTGTCTGGATTTCTTCACTTACGGTTAGGATCGAGTCAGTCACTGGATTGGATCACAAATATTTAAAGCTTGGGCTTTAAAGCTATGTGGACTGGATTATGATTCGGACTCAGGACTGAATTCTACGGAATCACTGATAGAGGATTCCAAAGAAAATCCTGAACTGATGAACATCAGGAATGAAAATCTTGTGGTCAGAGCAAAGCCAAAATAAGATGCGGGATCCATTCAGATTCCAAGTAGGATTTCTCCAATTGGGGAAAACCGACCAAAACCCGACCAGGATCCGACTGGAAACTGGGACTCCCGGACAGATATCTGCACGGGCGGTTGAAATTTCGGATGACGTAAGTAATCTTTACAAATATGACAGCAGAATCATTCGTACGAAGCCTACTGAAATATTATAATCTGTCCTGTGATTTATTCACTTCCGTTTTTAGTACAACTACTAAGTAAAAAAACAAAAAGAAATAGAAATTCTCTCGACAGAAAAATCGAGTTTAGTGAAGAAATGCAATGTACTCAATTGGTGTTGTTCAGAAAACTTAAATGATGTTGAAATGTAGGATAAATTATCATTTTTAATTTAAATTTCGGCTTTAAAACAAACGTCACGAAAGAGAGGCCATGGAAGAAAATGATTACATCGACTTTTCCCAACCTCGAATATATGTTTATCTCGATCCAATGCTAAAATACATGGTCAAATGTTCCGGTTTAATGTCACCGTATACAAACTAAATCTGTATAAAGTGGCTCTGCCATACTAAACACTCCATGAGAAATATTAGGAATTGCAAATATTTAATAAGTTGCCATGTGAACCTTATTTTACTGTACAGATTATACATATCTGGGTTTGCCTCTCGTGCACCCGCATATTGCGAGCTTCATTTATGCAGCTTTCGTACGTTTATACGAACGGGAATGTGGGCACCGTTGCGTTGGTTTCCAGTTACTATGTGCATTGAACATTTTCGCGCGGCGTTAGTTTATACAAATATAATACAGGAACGATTCGATTAATCCGTGAACACATAGTCAGCGTTAGATATATATGAGTCAGTGTGTATTCCTGTGAATCCGCGAATAAACTAACAGCAGCCTCTATGAGCTTCTGCACTAAATAACGAACAGTTTTTCGTGACTAACACTCCAAATTCAAGATAATGGTATCAGTGATGTTGCCAGTGTGTGTTTTTTTTTTTTTTTTTTTTTTTTTTCTTTTTTTCGATTCGTTCTATTTAAGCTTGTCAAGAGCTGTGCGCCCGAGAGCCAGAATCTATTTTTCTTTTTGTTTCCTTTCAATGGAACGGGATTTGTGTCGAGAGATCCGGTTTTGGTTTGATGGGACACGCCTGTTCGTTTATCGAATTCCCCGTTGGGCGAAACAGTGTTTGCAGGACCTTTCGCACAACCAATGTTGTATGAACTGCTACCGCCGGAAATATTGTATACATTCCTATCAATGTCTATATAGATGGCTCTGTGTTTCGTGGATATCGCTCGGTGGTCAGATTGCAAGATATTACTCGGTCCATACTGTTCCATCTGTACACCTTTCATTTGTGCATTCTACCAAAGCGCCATTCACTGGAATAACGTGTAGAGGAAAAAAAAAGTAATCAGTAATCTGTACATAAAGGTAATTCTTTCGATTTTAGTGAGTTTCACTCACAGACACTCACAGATTCAACAACATGAATATTTCAGTGGTTTCAAGTCGACCGAATTGAAAGCCTAAATAAATTTGCATTTTTAGTCCTCCAAAAAAAATAAATGATTGTTAATGAAAATTCTGTTTTCTACCTCATTGTTTTATTTTTTTTCGTTCACTCCACTCAAATCGTAAAGTAGTCTCAATTCGCTCCACAAGAGCCTCAAAGCTCAATTATTATGTATTCAGCCAACCACTGACGGCTGCCACGTATAAATACAAAACCGGATATTGCAAATCATCCGTCACGAATATGAGATTTCGTTCGATTGATAAGCAACACGTAATAACACTATACAGATTCAACATAAATAAAAGTGCTATAACCCGAGCACGTGCCACTTACTTTTATAATTCCATAAAAATATACGCAAACGCACGAAGGACATATAAAAAGCTCTTTTGCAGAGATCTGTCGACACAATATTCCACAATAAGCATGTTATATATCCGTTCACCTATCGTTATACTCACGATCCGATTCGTGAGCTTCGCAATAACAATTTTTCTCTTGCGGAAAACTATATTCAGCCACACGCGAAGATCTCTCGCGGACGAGCTATCGAGTGGATTTACTGTCACAGCTGAATAAAACACGGCATACAATTTGATAAGTCTTTTCAAGCGTAATATTCTGGTTGAGTAAAAATGACTTCGCTTCGTATTAAAATGTACGGTCGTATGGACACACATCTTATTGGATATGCGTAATTACTAATGAATCATAAGCATTTTATTTCGAAGTTTGCCTTTACTTTTTGGATTCAGCAGATAGCGTTAAAAAGTTAATATTTTTTTTTGCATAGGCAATAAATAATTATTCAGTGTAATTAGCTCAGAAATCTCATCGAGTAAATCATAGTAGAACCTTGCAGATTGCTACCGCATTATTTTTCGCTATTTTACTAAGTATCCTTTATAAGGAAGTACTTTCATCGATTTTCACCCTTACGAGTGTCGTGGCATGAAAATCTTGATAAAAAAAAGAATTTTTTTTCAGGAAAACAAAGGTATGTGGAAGCAAAATGTTGTACTTGTCAAAGCAAGAGCTATTTAATTCTAATATACACTATACCAAAATACTGTGCACATAAATAGTAGTCACGCCAATTTGTCTTGTTGGCAGCTTCTGTCCCTCGAGCTTTCCATGTGGTTTATCTTGTATCGACCACTTCACCAAGAGCTTTTCCCTTTTTATTTTATAATATATAGCGATATCGTCGTAAATGCGTCTGCGACTATCGTTGGCGCAATTACTTTACGCGCCACGTTCTGTGTGTCACGGTACTCGTCCGTAACTCCTTGGCGAGGGAGCGTACGCGCAGTAGTAGAAACTTGAAACTGATCAGACACGAGAAGCGCGAAGCCTTCTCTCTCTCTCTCTCTCTCTCTCTCTCTCTCTCTCTCTCTCTCTCTCTCTCTCTCTCTCTCTCTTTCTCTCTTTAGCTCATCTCTATGTAAGGTTCGAACGAAGGCAACGCGACTGCTCGAATGCTTCTAGTCCTGCCTAATCACTTTTTCGAAAGTACTCGACGGACTTTCACCGAAGAATTTGCTGCAACTAAGCTCTCTCTCACTGCGAGGAGTTTCTCACGACTTCAGAGTCCAGTAACAATTTCAAGTAGACAGAGATAGGGTATAAGGAAACTCTCGAGGTCTTTCCATCTACTTTGAAGGATCAAACAAACGAAGAGAGATAGGAGTACACAATAAAACGTTAGGTACACAGAGTGAAATCAGTGGCTTCCGGTGAAGAAGAAATCGAGACAGGACTCGCGGGAAGAAAGATGAGAGCATTAGTTGAAAAATCTTTCAAACGCGATAGTTTTTCTTTTAACAAGCTTTTATTTGACCTTTATTTTAAGAGAGCTTAATCGGTATTTATTCAGTATTTAATTTCTATTTTGAAATATCAAAGATCGTAGAAAAAAAATATGAACGAGCTAATGGAATGGCAGTATACATTAAATATACATGAAAATTGACATGCTATGCAAAATACTGAAGAGATTTTTTGAATTTAATCTTCGAGCTCAAAAAACAGTGACGCATGTGCGTAAGAAATAAGTTACATTTTTTATTTATTTATTTATTTACGTCTTTCAGGTGACAATCGATTGAATCGAGTGAATTGAAGTCTGAGTGGAGTCACTGTATATTAATTTGGCGGTCTTGTCTTGACCAAAACGAAATTTAATAAATTCCCACATCTTCTGTCTATTTCATTTATAGTCGAGATGAACTTTATTCAATAAACTATTGTTAGATATGAGATTGCTTCTGTATTGAAATTTTATTTATGTGTTTGTGAGCCTTTCAAATATTTATCATATTTGAGTATATGTCTATATGTTTCAAGAACTATTTCGTGACAATAATACTCATAAATTCTTTATGAGTATCATCTATGTCACCGGAGAAAGAATACTGATAAAAGTGTACATTACATTCAAAGAAGCTCCCAAGAGAAACGCGCACGACGATCGATAACTATCGATTGTTCAGCAGTCACGCTGCTCGCAAGACAGAAGTACGTGCGAGCGTGGATTTCGCATTTTCTTTTTTTTTTTTTTTTATTCAATCTGCTATGGTTCAACCCCACAACAACCGTCCTAATAGTCTCCTCTCTATATCTGCCTCGGGCTAACGATTAGAGGACTCGTCGTCATCACTTGCTATATATTACGTACACGTAGCGATGGAGTAACGCGACTCGGAATTTGGAATACACAGTCTCACTTTATCGTACGTCTGATCGTGCTTTTGCGATATCGCCCTAAGAAACACGTCGCCAAGTTTCTCTTCAATAAATGTATTCTGAACCTTCGCGTTATCATGCAAATTTGATTTCCACACACCGTTCCACGAGATTTCACCCTCTCTCTCGCAAACGCACGCTATCTTCGACCACACTCGATTTAGGGTTGAAGGCCAAAAAGTCCCTTGTCTACTATATCACACATTGTGTCTACAATATTTCCATTCGCTTTCATTACAAAAGGTGAATGACGTATGTATTACGAAACTTCGGTAGGGTTTGAATGGAACGTCGAGAGATTTCGATAAGATAGTTGCGAGGCGGGGATGAAAGACGTCACAAGGATCTAGAGCCTTAAATACTTAATGGCATTGAAGCTTCCAATAATGCCGATCACCCGAATCCGTTATTCTCTAGACTTCTGTTAAAATTAAGATTTCCATAATGAACCACTTTTGGGTTAAAAGTGCGATAGAAATTGTGCAGTAGTTCACATTTGGAGACATCTCGTTTTGGAACCGATTTTGGTGCCAACTTTGCTCGGTAAAAATAGATGGTTTCGTACCTTAAAATATTCGCACGTTAAAATGTATTAATAATTATAATCCTGCACTCGAATTTCGATTGAAAGTGTACGGGATATGAAGAGATACATAATTTTCCTGAATTTCCCGAAAATATAGAATATACAAGTTGCTTCAACTCGGAAAAAGAGCAGAAAGTCTGCACTGAGACTTCCAAACTGATCATAAATTAGCTGGTTAAGGTTTTCAGAGGAATGGTCGACAATATCGGCAAGAAAAGCAGCAGTGTATCACTGTTCCCGACGTCAGATTGTATTCATCTCTCGCCTACAGAAAGCCATAAAAACGTCGCTCTGTCAGCACGAGTTCTCGTTAGGACGTCACGAGAGACGTTATTTGTTATGTATAACCTTCCACTACATCGGATGTTTACAGTATTGCAATATCTGCAATATTCGACCCACTCTGTTACAGACTTCTGTACACAAAGTACTTCTTTTTTTTTTACAAAGCATACCTCTACGAGGGACTATGTACATCAATTTAGGCTTCCTCCATCAGGAAGCAATAAGATGAAACGTCGAAGAACAAAGGTCCGATTTCATTCGAAGGTTAATATATATAAAGGCAATCAAAGTTTTTCGTCTGAAATGTTTTTCGATTGAGAGTATCAGCCTGAAAGGATATAAAAGAAAATATATGAATCCAAGTATATCACGATTTATGGCAATTTCGATATTTACGGCTCGAGAGCAATCGTCCCATTTGGGATGGAAATCGAATATACAACACGAACCCTGAGAAAACGTCGTTTTTGGAAGATGGATACCTACTGATACCTGATGTCCACCAGCTGTCGTCAAACTTTAGCAATATTCGTTCCTTCTTTTTGGACTCTGTCTCTTCGACTCTTCCCTTATCGCAGCCTTGATCCCTCATTTCCCGTTGTGCTTTGGCGAACCACCCTACTTAGGATATTCTTTTGGTCGCGCGTTTGGGACCCAGGCCTGTTACATATTTCGCCTTAGGTAGTAGGGAGCAAGAAGGGAAATGTCACTTATACGCCTCTCAGAAGAACGTCCAAGAATGAATTAGGAAGGTGAGAGAGAGAGAGAGAGAGATTGAGAGAGAAAGAGCATGCGAAAGGAATAAGGCAGTCAGGTCGCTGCAAAGTCACGAAGCGACGATAACAGCTCTACTCTATCTTCCCCCGATTCGTTTCTTTGGAAGATCGAGCGGGGAGCATCCACCCAACGTGTCCTCCTCCCGTGTCGTTTCGTACGCAACGCTTGGCTGTTGCAGCACGTGGGTTTTAATGAGATTTTCGAAGGGCGTGAAAATCACACTGGGGGTTTCATGGTAAAGTATGGGCATATGGGCTACCGAAACCTGCCACGGGGAATGAACCGAGAACCGTCGAGGCGTCTGTCGAGTGAGTGATGTTCGATGGACGTCGTTGTAGACACTGGGCTCTGATTAATCACTGGTCTACCTCACATCCAGCGTTCACGTATATTATACGCTAACACGTCGACCGACGAACACATGACACCCTCTGGACCTGCCCTCCCGCACGTGAATCTTGGATAATTGTATCCACAGACAAAATTGCCTGGAGATACCTATAGACGTAAAGACTTTGAAATAGAGAACATGAAAAAAAAACGTAGAAATCCGGGAACAGAGTATTGAAAAACATCAAAAGCCTGGAATAAAAAATCCTGAGCCTTTTTTCCTCGTAGAGGACACTCAGTTTTTATCAATAATTTGATTCCTAATAAAGGAAGCTTTTTTTTCCATGAAAACTATTGTACTCGCAATTCTCATGTCAAACTTTTGAAACGTCCAGAAAAATGGCTAAAAAAAAATCTGGCATCTGGGTGTTTGTGACAAGAGCCCTAAAAGCAAACCGCTTTTAATTAAAAAGCGCACGCGAATATTGGATAATTGTTTTCACAGACAAAATGATCCAGACATACCGAAATTTTAAATCCTCGAAATAGAGGTAAAATATAAAAACCCAGGAGCGAAACATTGAAAAAGATTAAAAACCTGGACGAAAGTTTCGATCTTTGATTCCTTATAAAAGACACTTAGTTTTTATGAATATGAATTTTTCTTTAACTTTGTGTACTTGTCTTAAAATTAAAAAAAAAAAAACTTCACAGTAAAACCTTACATATTGCTTTCTCATATTGTCATAATTCTTCACTTTCAAAATCCCAATAACACAATCACACAAGTGGCGGATACTTTTTGTGAAACATTTTTCTGAATATTTTAGAAAAATTTACTTATTCCGACATATTACGATCTCGAAATGTTTTTTCTATGGAAATAAAGCTTTCTTTATGACGAGGCAAAAAAAAATAATTTTTTTTTTTAGTCACAAACGTGAAATACCCAGAGCTCAATTAAAAAGAAAATTACTTATTTATATTTAATTATTGGTTACCATATTGGCACTTCTGTAAATTAATATTACAAACGCAGAGGTGTAAAATGTGAATTACGTTTGAAAATCGACAAACGAAGTTTATCGAATCAATTTGCGTTCGAATTTTATTCCATCAACAAAGTCATATTACAATTCCACGCATTTCCAATTCAATTGAGTATTTCCAATTTCAATCACTTTGTAAATACTCGGTATATATATTTATCAATATTTACATTTCGTATACATTCGTGTGATATCTATGTGATCTACACATACGTAGTGACTTTAAAAATAACCTCTGCACATACTCGTGCCCAAGAAGCAATTACAACTTTTAAAGATTAATTTATAAAATTTAGCAGACAGAGATGGGAAAAAATGTACTAAAATTACTAATTAAATGTACTAATTAAAAATCCTGGTCTCCCGTTATCATATTAAACAAAAACATTCTATTTTAATCTCGAAATAATTTTCGATGAATTTTTTAATTGATCACATATTTTTCTAAATTGTCCTCTGATGATTCTTTATGCCGAAACTAAATTGTAATTGTTAAAAAATAATTATAATTTTTAAGCTGCCTCGGTAGAAAAGATCACTGCAAAATGTTGAAACTTTTGACTCGTAGTTACAATAGTAATGTTTGTAAAATTATTTTATTATAGATAATAACTACATGATGTTAAAAATTGATTAGTCTAATTTTTTTTATCTACCTTAATAATTTATTTAAGCTTTTTTAAACCTTAAATTGTATATTTAGAAAAAAAATTACACCCTGCCTGGAAAAATTGTATCGATGTGGACTCTACGTAGAAATACTTTCTCATGACACATATGCTTCAAACCGCAAACTGGTGGCTCAGTATTTTTTTTTTTCTAAAGATTATGCTTATTACATTAATAAGTACGTGGAACTATTCATATATCCTCGGATTATTCGCAGAGAACTAAAAAATGTTTTTTTTTTTCTAGTAATCTTGTTGCCAAAATTGTTTTTTTGTTCTTCTTCAAAACCTGTGTATGTCGTTGCGGTGTAATTATGAACTATATTGCACATTTAATGAAAATATCATATAAACTTTCCTTTTTTAGTTTTTTTTTTAGCAAAATTATCACGATTAATTCACCAATGTTAATATTTTTTTCTGTTATTTAATAAAATCGACCTTCAACTTTTATACCATTTTTTTTTTTAATTCAGAAGTCTTGAATGTATAGGCATATTAATTTATCAGAGAATGTTTTGCTGCCCTGTCGGTTAAAGGTTTATTGGAAAGAATTTTAATTTAAAATCAGAATCGGTCACTAAAATTCACCAATCGCTGTTGTCAGTTTATCTTATGATACGACACGTACAGCTTAATTGACGTTATAAAAAATATTATTATCATTACAAAAAGATCATGAATCTAAATTCATCAAAAGAAAAAGCTCTCATCTATAATTTAAACCAGGTTAATTTAACTGTCTTCCAAAAAAAAATGGGATAATTTATTTTTAAATATTTAATAAATTAAATTTGATAATTTGTTAAAAAATATTATTTTAAATATTATTTAATTCATGAAAAATTTAAAAAAATAAACTCTCAGCTATAATTTAGACCAGGTTAAATAAATTGTCTTTCAAAGAAAAATGGTATAATTTTTATCTCTTTTGAACATGCAAGCATGTAACGAGCTACATGAGTGACCAATCATTAGTTTTCGAGCACCTTCTTGAGTCCCACTCATGTGCCTTAATAAAAAGCCTCTTTTTCTTCGTCTTCTTCTTCTTCCTTTTTTTCCCCCTTGTTTTGTTATTGCTACTTTCACGTTTCTGTGGGTCACGGTCTCTAGTCTGTCAGTCAAAGCAACGATGTAGCGTTGTCAATGCTGTTCTGAATTACCCCTTTCGTTTGTAGTAAATGAAAAGCTAGATATAAAAACGCGGCTACTATAAGAGACTATATTTATATATAAGATAGAAGAGGGTGAAAGAATGTCTTACCTCGTGCGTTGAGTCTTCTTGGTGTTCGAAACTTGGTATAGTAGGCCGCGTGCCGCAAAACTTCAAACTGAACTTTTAACCCTCCATTTCTCGACAGTTCCTTACCGTAGCTTTACTTTTTCCGTCTACCGTGAACAGAAAGAACTTTGGCCGCACTCTCTGTCTGCGTTTTTCCTTCTTACTTTACAGATTTTATATACAGCATCAGCGTAGGCAACGAAAGTTCACCAGATCCGCGTGAAAACGTCACTCAAAGCATCGCGCGCGAAATTGTAACTTCTTTAAAAACTTGGAAACCGAGATTAAAACGGCAAATTCAACAATAAGATTATTTACGACTAATTGAAGTAGAAGAAGAAGAAGAAGAAGAAAAACTTTCCTTTTTAATTTACGAAAGAAAATTATTTAAAAAAATTATTATATCTCGATCTCTGTTCGTCTCTGATGCACCAGCCAATATCTCCTTCACTTTTAGCTTGATCCCTATTTTTCCTTTGATGCACCTCATTACCTTTTATTCATAAATAACACGAATTTTTTCGAAATTCAGTGAATTTATGAAAAAAAAAATTACAAGATTCTCTCATGTAACTTTTGGTTTGTAATTAGTAATGATTTTGAGAAATTTGAAGGAGTGAATTTAAACGAGAGTTACAAGGGGATTCAACCGACGAACGAATCCGCAAACTCGCCGCTTGTATTTTTTATTCTTCTATTTTTTTCTTTGTTTTTCACATGCTTCTTCGTTCTTTATTTGTTTCAGTATGTGTGTGTGTGTGTGTGTGTGTGTGTTTTTTTTTGTACGAGCTGAACGAACGTTTCAGCGGACAGACGGACACGCGGCGTGGATTGAAGTGATCGCGGCGGGTGTCGCGACGACGTCGTGGTCGCGCTTCTCGTGGCCCCCGTTTGCCCCCGTGAAAACGATTGGCATGCGCAAGCGCAAAAGGAGCCCTACAAACCAGTGGCAGAGCCACCCCTATACGAACTCATCCACCATCAGGCCAGCCCAGTAAACCACCGACGCACGTTTCACTCGCTATTACCGATTTACCCTCTGCTCGGACCTCTTCACCTTTTCTCGTCTTCCACCTCTTCCAGCACGTTCCTTTTTTCTGTCCCCTCCTGAAGCTCTCCTTTTCTTCCCCTGCACTTCCTCTGCTATTTCTTTTTTTTTTTTTTTTCCCCTCTTCTTTTTTATTATTTCCTACGATATTTTCTCCTCCACGTTTTTGTATTCATCATCATCCTAATTGTCGATAAAAACCCCGGAGTAGACTCGAACTTCAAAAGAAAATGAATCTGAATATACTTACGGTACATAAATAGACACGGTAGCAGAAGCAGCCGCTGCTCCAGGAGCTGACATTAAAATTCATCGAGATTCGATCGTGCAGAAGGGAAAAAGGAATCAACGGGTAATAGAGAAAAGGGAGTTTTCTTTCTTTTTTTTTTTACACTGGGCATAAACAGATTCTTTTTTCTCTGGTTATAATAGTTTGAAAAAAAAAAAAAAAAAAAACGGGTATGAAGTCGAAACTTGTACATTGCTTCGTCATTATTTTCTGCCTCTTACAGAGCCACCCTTTGGGGAGGGATGTTGATCGACGTTGGCTTTCTTATAATGGAAACTTTTTGAAGAATGTGAAAATAATGATGAAGTGATAGATAAGGTTTGGAGTTTATACCAATTGTTTTAAATAATAAGCTTCGTACACTTTCAACTCATTTCTCGGGCCGGGTCAAACTTATTATCAAGTAACTTTATTCTTAACCTCACTGATGTTTTAAAAAAAAAAAAGTGTTGTATTGTAGCTGGACATTTTCGCGAACTACAAAACTTCCGTCGTTTTACATTTTAAAAATGTTACATTGATAACTTTTCAGTAACCACAAGAGCTTGACAATTTTTGTTGTTGTTGAAATGGTGTAATTGACTAGAGTGATTGATTATCGAAAGTTATCAAGTAGAACTTTGCATATCGATTGGTCATTTTATTTCCTCATGGACGAACGTTTTGTGTACTGCAGTCTATAAAAAAATTTGAGGATGCAAAATGAGCAAGGTTCTTTGCTAATTTCTTTCCTCACATTTGAAGGAATAATTAAGAAATCCAAAGCAAAAAAATGATCTTGATAGGATTTTCAATAAACTTAACGTCAAATATGTCCCAACGTATTGTCATGCGTATTATACCATCGAAAATACGCATATGCATCAAATTTTGAAAATTTAAAAACATCACATCTCTTCACTAATAAGAATTGTCGAGTTCAGCCAGACTGTCACCCATCCAAGTGGTGATTCGGGTCGGAGATAAATAAAAAAATTAACAAAAAACTTTAATAAATTTTTTATGATACAGTGGTTTACATAATTACGAATAAAATTATTGACATTCTAATTTTATACACGCTATACTTTTGCGTTGTTACCTACCGTATAATATTTAATAATACCTTTCATTCAGTTACTCACCGTAATTTCCGCATCTATCCCTCGCTATTACGTGTATTAAAAAAAAAAAAAAAGAAAAAAAAGTTCAAAGAGCCATAGCCTCAGGTGGTGAATTTGTTCCACATCGAGGGATTATGATGCGAATAAAAGTTTGCCGACAGGCGACTGTGATAGGATATGGATTCGATATGATAGAGAAAGAAGGGGATCGTGTGAGGGAGAAAAGGTGGAAGGTCGAGGAACCTCCTGTCTGGGGATATTTCTGGCTCTTTCATTATTCTCCTGGCCAATGTTGCTTGCGCGGATGATGCTTTAAAACCTGCAGCCATGGCAATACATGCAACATACCTGGTACATCCAATTTTTCGTATTTGCATTTATTCTGATGAAACGAAAAATTTATTCGTCCTAACAAATTTCATATGCATATGTATGATTTAATATTTCTGGATGTTAATCCTCTCAACATCTGGTTGTAATAAATTATTGTAAGATAATTCTTTTTAACTTTTCACAATTGGAGAAATTTACTTTGTGTACCTGCATTTGTATGTCATAAAACAAAGTTGAGATATACGATATTTATGTTTTGACCAAAGAAGTAAAAAGCAATAATTTCGATGAAACATTGCTTCTAATGATTTTTCGGGGCTGCTGATTTTGAATTTCAGATAAAAATTTCGAAATTTATAATTTCGAATCCAATGTGTCAGACTGAAATACAAAGAGTGACTTCATTTGATTAAAAATCGGTACTTGAGGGTTTTAGAGGTTTCTCCTAGTCCTACAATTTTTTTGGACCCCTAAATATTTACCAAAAAAAACTATAAATTTGAAAATAAGTAACAGATAATTCCTACTTATTAGTGAAAAAATGTTGAACCTTCTACGAGGATATTGACCAATTGTACTCCACCTGCTTCTAATTTTTTTTTGGACATTCCATAGTTAATGACTCTCAGAACAGTTGAATCAAAAGTCGACATTTTTCAGGAACCTCCTCTCATTTTTTGTGTTTCTTTTTTTTATATTCCTCAAAGGATTTACAGCAAATTTAATCATAATAATCCAACAGTGGTCGAAATTTGAGATATTTTTAAAACTGTGTGAGCTCTTTGACATGATAATCTCGGCAATAGAAAATATCTCTCTTTGTGGGTCATAATTAACACACAAAATAATCATCAGAAAACCGGCAATATCCCTTTTATATAGGAATCCAGGGTTTCGTTCGTTCATTTGACACTGTGTAGTCGATCGTTTAGTCGCCACTCGAGGTAGGTCATGATATCGCTGCCAATGCCTTTGTCCCTACCTTCGTTGTACGTTCGCTTTACTATCCAGTCTTTCGTCTACATGTATTTTAACGTATGTACACGAGAGCCTTGTACCCTGACGAGCTTCGTTCTATGCCCATTTCTACACATACGCACATACCAAAAACATGTACTACTGTGTATCGAAGGCCATGCAGTGTAGAGAATGATGCAGTACACGATCGATGAAACAAATATTTTCAAAAGTTCACAACTCCACAGGAAGTGCTCCAACCATTCAAGCTGTACACCCTCGAAAACCTTGAATTAACCGATTACTCCTAACTGTTCGACATTGTTTTTTTTTTTTTTTTTTTTTTTTTTTCATTTTTTTTTCCGCGCTCGATCTCGATCTCTTCGTTATTAATATCACGTGATATCGCGTTCCAACAGTGACTGGACTGTGCTCAGGCTTTTTTACGCTCCGATTGTATATCACAATTCTCGACTCGATCTCCCATCTAGCTGATATTTCAAATTGATTCTATTCTATGTATGAAATGCCTGGAGATGCATGTATAGAAAATTCTATGTCAGGTATATGCTATTCAGAAATATTTACTAATCGTACTTTGTCGGAGAGTGAACCAGATTTTAGCACAGCCAGTGGATACGTGGTTTTGGAGCTTAGCTTAGTTGTCGAAAATATTGAATAACAATTTTGGTAAACTAAACTTTTTCCGGTACAGGACAGGTATTTTGCAATATTCCTATTATTAAAAAAAGAACAAAATTAATGAAATATCATTTTTTTTCCAATATCCAATAAATTCAAATACAGAAATTCAGCTATCTTAACGATTATGATTTTTATTTGGAAAAAAACATGTCGATTCTACAAACCGTTTTGTAACTACAAACACTTTACTTTTAAATTGTCATTATCCTGAAATGAAAATGACGATTTTTTTTTTTTATGGAAACAAAACGTTTCCTATATACGAGGAAGTACAGTTACAGGCACTTCCAGTTATTAAACTTTTATCCTTCCAAAGTTGCAGAATATTAAAAAAAAAAAAACGTGTAAGGGTTTTTACGTTTTTGAGAAGTGTCATGGAATGCCTGATATAGTGAGAATAGGAGTGTCGAAAAGCATTAGGAACTACATGCGTTTTCGTGGTTAACCGAGTACGTCTCCCCACACCTCTACCACACGGTTTGTCGCCCCCCGGCTCCGATAACCTGCCTTCCGTATGTGCTCCAATATATATACATATATATGTGTATCCATCTATCTATCGTCACTGATATTCTCACCGCATTTACATTCACCGAGGAAATAGCGTTCGCTTTCGTGGCAGTGGTACTTTGCTGTACTTACGGATTCTGCATCATCTACTCTACGTCTGCTTGACAGAATGTATTCAGCAGAGTCGATTTTGCCTTATACGACTGCCTGCTGCTATCCGTATATAATAATTTAATGCCGAATACTCGACTACTTTTAAGTTAATAATATAAAAGTTATCATGTTATTCATTGCAGTGATTTAGGCGTTTTTGTTGGCGACGATATATTCTCCATAAAAGCTTATAAACTTTGACCCAAGTGAAAAGGTCAACACGATAAATTTCGATCGAATTAATTTTCTTTTTTTCTTTTTTTTTTCTTTTCAGAAAGAGTTGACCTTTCAGCAAAAATAAATTGAACTTTCCATTGAGTTCAATTTGGCTCAACAGAATTTCGCACACGAGTTTGATTAAATTATAATGAAAATCTATTTTTCACTTTATAGATATGTTAAATTCGAGGGTGTAGTAAAGAGATTGAAAAAATAACTATTTCATATTGAGCTCGTTAAGTATATATAGAATTTCGATTGAACAGTTTATAGGTTTGTGACGACAAAGAACGTTAATACATTTTTTTTTTATATTTGCTTTTGGGTGACGCTACAAACAATTTTAATTGACATCGAGTTTGAAGTCATCAGTATTATTAAATCTGTGTAAACAGCTGTTACGAATTATATAAATGGAAATTTACTTTGTACTGCTGATTGAAATGATTTGCACCAATCGTTGATGGTTATTGCCGACGTACTTAAAAAAAAAAACCCCCCCCGCTTTTGCTTCCACATAGAGGAAGCTTTCAAACGTCGAAGATGGTGTTAAGATTTTATAGAACTTTGGATTTTCGCAATTTTTTTTTTTTTTTTTAAAGCTGTAGACTCCAGCAAAGAGTGCATAATTCAGAGAATATTTAATTTTTTTTTTGTTACAAAGTTTCCTCTATGAGAAAGCCAAAATTGTTCAAAATTCTTCCTCGTAGCTTTGGTAAAATTGGAAAATAATAGGGAAGCCATATGCATAGTTCTACTTTGCAGCCTTTTATAAGCTTAATCATAAGAAAGAAAAACAAAATTTGTAGTTAGTAAATATAGGCACCATCAACAATCACCTCCATAAATATTGAAATTCATTGTAAAATCTGTATTACCTGCATTTTAATTTTTGTTAATTTCAAGACTCTAACCGTATTTTTTCCAAAATTTCTGAAACGCATTCTCAATGCATAAGCTAAGAATAAAATCGTACGTTGAATGACGCATTTTCTCGTTTTGCCAGTGCTAAGAAGATGCATGAAAAAAAAAAAAAAAAAAAAAAAAAAAAAAAAATGTACAAAGATTATGCAAAGCCAGAGATGTAGCACGACGACATCCAACGAAGCTGCCAGGTCGGTCGTCTCGTGCGGTCAGAAGTGAATGAAAAGAAAGACTGTGAACGGAGAAGAAGCCGAAAAAGTATAAGAAGAAGAGGAAAAAGTGGAGGGTGAGTGTGGCCGGGGTGAGCGGTCGGGCCTCATCATCCTCCGCTAATATTTACTCGTGCGGACACAAAGCAGCACCCCACACTATATATATATATACACATATACATATATATAAGCGAAAGACCGTTGCTCGCCACCGTTTCCCCGATAAAAATGTCCGGAAGTCGGCCTCCCCCGAGATCGAGTAGACCAGCGTCCAACTCACTCTTGCTTTTCCTTTCTCCATTGCACAAGTGTGCACTACTGGTGGTATGCCCTCGTATATGGAGTTTGCGGACTCTGGCCCGTCCCTTCGCTTGCCATGCTCTTCATCTAGCTTTCTGCTTCAGCGCTTTCATAGATGAATTCGAGAGGAAGGTGCTAGCGAGACGAAACAACTTGCTCACGTCACGGCGATCACCGGTATGCACTCGCGTCTCGTGTCATGTGCAAGCTAATATTAGAATTCGGAGTTTCACGAGTTCGAGCGAAGCTAAATATTTTTTATTTTATTTGCGTTTCAGTGTTCACTTTTTTTTCTTTTTATTTGGCACGCGAAATGGCGAAAAACGCACATATGCGTTTTGTCAGAATGATTCTAAAATGCTTCTCGAAAACAAAAATTCCAATTTTCCAAGTAAATGTTTTGCAATTGTTTTGAAATTGAAATTTATCGCATTAACGTTCATGCGTTATTTACATGTATGACATTTAAAAGCCAGTCACTTGCAAGCTCTTTTTCAGTCGCAAGTGCGCCAATATATAACGCGTGGGTCTCTCGTTGACCTCGTCCAAACTCTTTAACTGAATTAGTATCGGCCATTGAATTGTATTTAAATTATAGACATATAGAGAGAGAGAGAGAGAGGCTGTCTCCGCGGTATCACTTTTCGATGCAACGTATCGAATGATAGTTGATATATGTCCAAGGTTGCAGTGTCCACAAATCGCACTAACATGCTTGTGCCTCTGCGTCGGCCAGCAACAGGGCTTTCAATCGACACTAGGGTCCGTTTCATCATAACAGTTTCGACAAACAGCAACGGCAAAATGTGCCCTTCGCATCTCTCGCCGATGCATCTCGAACGGGTAACTACATCTGCGAAACCGGGAGAGGGTCGAAGCTTTCAAACGGACCCGTAATTAAATTACTGGAGGTGGGTTGAGATGTTGGTGCTGGCGGCAGCAATAGACGGTTGCTTGTATCTTTATATACATATATATATGTGCATCCACCTGCTGACAGTTTGCAAAGGCCTTGGGCAAAATACGCCTACGGTGCTAGTACGAAGTGAAGGTCTGTCGCACTTTCACCGGAGGCTGCTAAGTCGGCGACGCCGAGGATGTTCATGAACGCTACGGCTGTGCCATTCGAGAAACTTGGTCTTTTTCTGCTCATTTTTTTCTCACAATCTCCTTATTTATTTATCCGGTCTCTCGATTTTTTAGCACCATAAATGACGTCGTTAATGTTGAAGAGACTAAACCTGCTAAACGAAGTACCGAGGGTACCAAGAAGGAGCCAAGAGGGCAGACTGGGTAGAAAGGCATCGTCTACCGCCAGGCCGAATACAATTTCCGCCAGTGATCCCGGCAGGCCAATTCGTTCAGGAAGATCCTATTGCGGTGGAAGTGCATCGTCGCCACAGCAGGATGCTGCGAGGCCTTCCGCAGTGTAGTCCTTGGGCGAGATGTGCAGAAAGAAGGAATAATGTACATTAAGTCCTAAACAACATTGACTGGGGTATTATGGAAAGCACAGTTTTTCAATGTTTTCATGATCAGAATTCGGGTGAGTAAAAAATAGCCATTACTAAATCCTTCCATATGCTACCGTATGGACCTATTTCATCCTCATGAAAATAAGCATGAGACTGTGTTACGAAATTCTGGACTAAATTAAATTGCGCATAAACGAGTTGGGCAGAATCTCGTTTGTGCTGCAAAGTACTAGTACGAAAGTCTCTGTGGGTCTTTAAGACCAATTAGAATGGGAAATGTCGCCAAAGGAGCTACACACAAGAACGAGGCTTCTTAATCAAATTAACGATTACATCCACTAAGCCACAATCTTGATCGCTGATCAATTGGGTTGTGGTATTCAAGCCCATGGTAAATTGGCCCCGTAAGTGGCCCTGTTGTTAATAATAATCTTAACCGAGCCAAAGAGTTTCATCCCGAAGAGTCGTCCTACGCAGATTTCCTCAACTATCCCATTGCTGAGATGTCATTTGGTGAATTTTGTCCTCTGGACAATTCTGCAGAATGCAATTGGAATCCTGTCGACCAGTGATGTTACATAAATCTTCATAATGTTTTTGCCTATGTTGTAATATCAGCCACTTTTTGAAGTACAATTTATTCAGTTTGCAACTGAAATTGCTGCTGTAGCTGGTGTCAACAATATTTGGATGCAACAGCTGATTTGCGGAGCTGACATGACCCGAATCATAATGAAAATCTGAATATTTCAACGCTCGTAGGACATTTTGTGATCCTGGATATGGTCTGGCCTGTGCCACTTATCAAACCCATAAATCCATAGTTATCTTTAATTACTTTACATCTACTTCATAGCATCTACATGGAATAAAGCCACACGTAGTTTGCTTTACCACTTTACGTACAATCATGGCCAGCCAAACACTAAAGTCCAAACAACATCTGGACGACTGTTAACTTCATTCTGTTCCTCCACTACAATTCACATCTAGTGTTTTATCCTCTGTTGGGAATACCGTAAGGATCCCGACGATAACAAGCACGCGCACACGTCTTTCAAGTCGTTTCAGTGTTGCGTCACAGTCACTGATGGTGCAGGAGTCACGCGTAGAAGCCCTTTCAAAGGGTATCCCCCGCCAGAGTGAATCGATCTAGAGAATTGAAAGACTGTGTATATAGTATATGTTGGTAGCTAGCGGCCTGTACAATCGAAACCCATCGAACCGTAGACTCACGTATGGGCGACGTTTACGGAAACAAACATGCCGCGGGCACTAGCTCCACTGGCAACAGTGGCAATATGAGACATGTACAGGCTAGATAGATATATAAGGTCGCCGACACAGTTGTTGGCCACTTATCGTTGACCAGCTGCACTCCAGTAACTGGCGTCTCTGGAATATATTGAACGAAAAGAGCTAGAAGTATGCCAATGTCTAGTGATCGACCGTCCACCAAAGAGCCAATCAATGCACGAATCACCCTGGAGGTCGTGCTATACGAGCTCGATGGTCTATCGCTCGTATATATACACCAGCAACCAGGAGTAGAATATTGCGGAAGGAAACCCAGTTAGGCCGTGCGAGACATGCATGTAATTACCTACGTAACAAGATTATTAGCCGAATTATAAATTGAGGGCTTGGCAACGCGTTCAACACACGCCATACTCCTGGCATTCGCGTAATGTGTTTGGGAAACCTCTTACTATGAACGCAGGCTTCTGATACCTTCAACTCGATAATTATTAGTGGCTTGTTAATTGGATGTAACGCAAATGTATGTAAGTGAACTTTCGATATTATTTAAGAAATTAACATTGCTATTGTGTTTTTGTATCAATTCGTTATTTGCTTTGTGAACACGTTCACGTTTGTCAATTTTTTTTAGTGACTGAACTGGCATAGATCATTTACAGCGTGCCTCGAATATTTTGCTGATATGAATTCCATATCAAATAATGTATATCGTCATTTTTATTCTCTCCATCTGTACTATCGTAATTACCAACGCTGGCACCCGGGTGCGATTGAGTGTCATATGACGATGACAATACGGGAATTTGTTCCAGATTTATATTGCCGCCGAATCTCTGTTGGATACCAATTTATGTGAAATCACAGAGCTGGCGCTGTTCTGGATTCCATAGGTATTCATCGTTTTCATTCGATAATTACTTTTCTGGGATTAAAACGACATTTGATAACTTTTCGGATATTTGTGATACGGAAAAGCTATGAAATGCTCTGTTCGAATGAGATTATTAATCGAATCACATATGGCAGGCACGGCAACGCAACCAAGAACATGCCTTTACCTCGGCCATACTGGCATACGTATTTGGGCAACCTCTTCCTGAGGCCATTTCTGATATACCTTGATTTTCAATATATTAGTATTGAAAGCAATCACACAAAGTGGATAAACCAGTTGTGCTACCTTTAGGATATTAAAGTATTTTCAACATTTTTAAAGTCATTCAAAAGCATACAGAAATTAAATTTGCGAGTGCATTGTAATGAAAATTCTTGCAAACGAAAGACTCAACCGTTACACTAAATTGTTTTTCTGTCTTTGTACTTTTTTATTTGCTTCCACGAACTGGATGCCAGGCGGAATTGCGCTGCTAGTAATACTGCGGCAGGAAAGACAATGAACAGTTCTGCAAGGTTAGCTTTCTTAACAGAGAGGGGGGGGGGGATTAAGATTTCTGAGAGATGTCAGAATAATAAAGGACACAATTAACACTGGTTACAGGATTAACAAAATAATAATTTGTTCAACTTGATTTGCAATGAAATTAAAATTTCGATTACTTCAGAATCCTAATACATATTTTCACATAATGTGTGTGCAGTTGCGTATCACAATTTTCTACGTTACAAACAGGCTAGACCAAAACGTCAAATAACTGCCATTTTGTTTTTTGCGTGTTCCCTAAAAAATAGCCTGAGCTTTGTCAACTCTGCATATGATTTGTTAAAAAAAAAAATGGAAATACGACAGCCAAAGTTTTATCTCTGGTTTTTTCTTTCCATTCTCGACAAGTCTAGGCTCATTCATATTTACGCAGCAGCTTCGTCTATGAAGTCAGGATAACGGTAGAGTTTACCGTTGGGTATGTGTACCACGTTGGATATTAACGGGTCGTTGGTCTTTCGCCGAGGGCGATAGTGCTGTTTGATATGTCACGTTCTTCTTGGTATAATCTGGAAGGGATGATTGTGGCGCGGGAGCGTGAGCTCGGCCCAAGACCTACCCTCGGGGTTGAGCCAGCTATTGAAAGAGCTTGACGACAAATTTCAAAAAAACGAAAAGAAGGGAAGCTCGTATAGTAAGAAAGTGTAATGCGGTACTTGGAAGACGCCGGAGGTTGCATGGTTTCAGAGTTTTTCTTGCCATCGACGTCGAAGATAGAAACCCAGGTGTGTCTCGTATATCTTGAAGTGGATTCGAGAAGACCGCGTAAAAATTTATTTTTATCTTTTTTTCTTCTCTCAACCCTTCAACTCTTTCAACATAATTTCCTTGGCCGCTTCAATCTTCCAAAAATACCAGCAATTTATACGCTCGCATCCTGCGTAGGGTCTGAAAGGACGTCGATCATCTTGATAGTTATAAACTGCGCGAAAATTATACGAACGAACTTCGGCTCTAGTTTAAAGTGGATTGCTCGCGAATGTCTCGGTATAATACAAGCAGTAGCGAGAACATTGCCGTCAGGTTTGCCACATTTATAAGTGACGTAAAGGGCAGCATGATTAATGGAAAATGTTGGCAAACTACAGGGGTCCCGTGTATATATATATACAGACCTGGATGGTACACATAGGCTTGGTTACGCATCTTGGGACGTGATGGAACGCTAGGGTAGTCTTCATTATGCAGGCCAATCGTGGCTGCAACTTCCACCCTGTCGTCTGGCGTAACCGTCCGTTAATTATGTATCTGTCGTTTGGCGCGGAGCTCCGTCAAGAACCTCCAAGGCTCTACAACCCTGAGTGCAACATTCCGCTATCCACATCTTAATGTAGCGTCTCGCGTCCTTGGGCTCGCCTCATCCACTGGCTAAACGTGAAAAGAGCTTCTTCGTTACCTCAAGGAGCCTACACTTAAAACGACCAGAGAAATGTATAAGGAGTTCTAGGTACGTCGTCTCCAGAGTCAATTACTTTACGATAATCAAAAGTAGACCGTACAAAAATGTGCCACATTCTGTAACGAGATTAAGCAAAAAATTTGCGAATTAGAACTTTGCCACATTGTTTTTTTTTAATTATCATACATTTTTTACTATGCCACTTCTATGGAAAAGAGTATGGACCATTTTTTCTGGTGTCCTGGTAGAGAAAACTATGCAAAGAATGATATTAAGCGAGAATGCAATGTACAAAGTTTTACTTTGCATCCTTGTGAGATAGAAATGAGCAACAAAGTGAAACTATGATTTTTTTTCATAATACTATAGCTATAGAGTATAATTATTTCCTGCGACATCGAAGAATCCCGAGTATGCGTTATTTGAATAGGCAATTGAAATTCTTGTCAATACAATCTGACAGCCATTACGAGTATTTCTATGAAGTTTTGCTCGTGATAAAAGCCAATTATCAACGTCGTGAAGTCGAGTAATTAATTTAACGACTGTGTACCTAGTTCCTCTTTATGAAATCCTTGTAATATTCATCTGAAATCCTGCACACAGTGTCTTTGTTCCTTTTCCCCTAAGGAACGAGGGTTTTCCCATTGTTCCCAATTTCTCCAGGGAAGCGATAAACCAAACTCTCCATTTGCAAGGTGGTATACACACTTTATCCCATCGCGGTATGTGCAAATCTGCAGACAATTAATCATGTCTACGCTGACAGATTGATGGAGAAGCAATGCCCAGCTGGAGTGCAGGATCTATTTGCATAGGACATATTAGCACGTGACCAGACTTGACTGTTGACTCTTCCTCTCCAATTCTCCTGTGTTTTTTTTTTTTCTCGCAGAGTTATAACCCGAGCTAAATGATACATTTTTTTTATACAGAGGGACATACACCACGCGCATAAAAAAATTGGATCGTTAGATCCCTAAAGTAGATAGAACGCGCTTCGGGTCGTTTTCTAATATCGAGGTCTGTGGGTCTCGAGCAAACCTTCGGAGACGACTATAAGACCCTAAAGACACTTTTGCTACACGTATCTCGCCTTCAATTATATGCAAATCACATCGAAATCGTGCCGAAAACCTCGACACCAGAAAATTCACGTGTTTCGCATAACACATGCGAGGGACCTACTGATGCTTTATAACGCCTAAAATGTTATGTATCCAAACAGCAGAATGTGTGTTGGGTCAGTGCGAAATTATCTGACGCGTGAATGATAATATCGATTAGATGCCTATGAACGATCAAAATTTTGGCTGAATTTAGAGGTATGTCACTTTGCGGGTGTTAATCATAAAATTGGGTTGACTTGTTTATGCATAGGTCATGCATTACTTCAGCTGAAAATAGACTGAAGCTTTTATACAAATTTAACAGACACTGTCCCGATAGAACACACGGCAATTAATAACCGACGTTGAAGAAAAAATATCGGTGAAGTGACAAAATAATCCGATTATAAATAACCCGAAGGAAGACAACGTCGGCGGGATTGAAGGCAAATAAGCTAGACTCCAGGTGAGGAATCGGACGGACATTCTTAAAAAGCGTCAAATTGTAAATTATGTACGGAGAAGCAATGATTAGCTGAAGAACGAGGATAAAAACAAGAATGCTGTAATAGATTATTAATGAAGATGGTTTTGTGGAATATCGGGGAATACGATTTTTTTAAAAACATCTTCTCTTTTTTTTCTCTCGGTGCTGCAGCTTTATTCGAAGATATGGACAGCCGTATCCGATGCTTCAGATTCATCATATCAAGATATGTATCTGGATATTCATTTGTCCGGATACTGATCGCTGATAACCGTGTTTTGATCGCACAGATAAATCTCCCCAAAGTGTTAGGAGCATCGTGGAACTGAGGTTTTACTTGACTTCAGAAGAACGTTGTTTTAAGATTCTATTTCATGATAGAGACGTGTATTTGGGTCATTTTAATGTGAAGACTCGTAACACCCGAGCCATGTGAAATCCAACCTTAATTGTTATGCTTATCATATCTTACTAATCCGATAATGCACATAAAACTTGTAATAGAAACGAAGATTACCTGTATTTTAATACTTAGACGAAAGCACAATTGATGCACCGATGGGTCCGCGGTGCAATACAGAAAAAATGAAATAAACATTTCATTTTAACACTGGCCTGTTATCATCACACACAACGAGTACGTGATGATAACTGGGAGGTTTAATGCCGTCAGAAGCGATCTGTCGACAGCATACCGGATAAAATATTCGCTGCTCAAAATATAGCCGGTAAGACAGCTGAATCTAAATCACCACGATGGAAAAAAGCAACGCAACAACTATAAAATAAACGGTGTTTATATTCCAATCTTTGCCAAGTCGAAATTTCCTAGACTGCAACAATCGAACCATATGGAAATTCATCAAAGATCCTGAAAGAATAATAAAGTCTTATCGCGATTGCTATGGAATATATAGCAGCTAGTGTCGCAACAAAGCAAGACAAGAAAATACCGCGTATCAGATTCGATACTAGACACTTTTTCGTCCAGGACCATTTTGTTTCAACTCTAAATTACAATTTGGTTCTTTTAATTTGATACATTTACTGTCAGCTTATCGAGCATGCAGGCGTCATATAGCGAAGATATTTTCTGCACAGCCTGTACCTGATCTTCGACTTCTACTTATTCCCGTTCTTCTGATTTCAGTCATCTTATCGCGCTTGGCAACTGTTCTGCGGGCTATTCTCTCAGTGATCGTCCATACAGCAAGCCAGCAAGTCGTACACTTGACCACAATTCGAATGTCAAGATACCGGCTGCTTGTGTGAACAGTGCGATGCACGCATGGAATGATCGATATCTCAGTTGTGAAGAAATTGAACTCAGTTGTAGCTAAAGATCCCGGGATAGTATATCGTTTACTTTGACTAAGATGATTTTTCGGAATTCGTTCAATCTGGGATTACTAATATGTGGAATATTGAATACGCCAGCATTGGGCTCTGATTTACCAGGAAATAGCGAGCAATGTATTGAAAAACAGAATGAAACAGCTGTAGAAGATCCATCCTGGTACAGACTTCCGGAATATGTGGTACCGGAATCTTACGAGTTATGGATTTTGCCCCAACTTGGCGTCGATAATTTCACATACGAAGGACAAGTGAAAATTCATCTTTGCGTCCTGAATTACACGGATTCACTGATCGTCCACATCAAGGATTTGAACATAGATAAAAAAAAGACTGAAGTTTCTCCGATCTCGGATTTCATCGATGTAGAATTAGTCATCTCTAATCAGCAGCTGGACACGAAAAGGCAGTTCTATATTGTGTCATTCGAGTCTTTTATACCACCGGGTAATTACAGCCTGGCATTGTCTTTCACTGGTGAAGTCATCAACCACTCGTTAGGATTTTACAGAAGCTCCCACAAGATTAACGGAAAAACAAGGTAACACATTTGATATGAAAAATTCAGGACCAGAATCAAGATCAATTGACTGACAATACAGGTTGGTTAATTCTTTTTTGCAGATGGCTTGGATTTACACAGTTTTCGTCGACGTTCGCGCGATGGGCTTTTCCCTGTCTCGACGAGCCCTATTTGAAAGCCACTTACAGGATCCATTTAGGTCACTATGGTAACGAAACTGTAACGAGTAACACCGAGATGGAATCTGTTGTAGAAATGTTGGTTCTTGTTTCGTCACTATTCGAATTCATACGTTAAGGGATTATATCCGTTTAAAAAGGTTTGAAAATTGCAAATTTTATGTTTGCTGTAAATGTTGTCATGAATTAGTATTAAAAAAATATCAAATCTTACAACAGTCGCGTTTTTCTCAAAGTTACGTTTTTCAAGACGATAACCGTTCGAAATCAAACACCATTCGATAGATCAACTTTCGTCCCTCTTTAGAAACTGAACCAGCGCTTTCGTGTTCAACGCTGAAATAGAAAAAATGATTACTGCCAACGTGACATAATCCCTTAATTAGATAATTCGATGACTAACTGATCATTTTCTTTACAATAATAACAATACTTCAATCCTAGCAAGCCAGGCTATTTTTTGACGACGTTTTCGAAAACTCCAAGAATGTCGACATATCTTGTGGGTTGGGCTATCCATGATTTTAAATATATCAATGCGTCGAACTCGTCGACATTTGGATTTTGGACACGCGAAAATATGAACGTTCATACGTACCAAGCCTTGGAGAAAGGTCAAAAGATTTACAAGGCATTAAGCAAGTGGATAAATGTTGAGAATCCGATCGAGAAAATGGAGCAAATTGCAGTGCCGGATTTTTACTTTAACGCGATGGAAAATTGGGGTATGGTGACCTTTCGTGAGTCCGCAGTTCTTTGGAAAGATGGATTTGCGCCGAGTTTGACGGTTCACGATGGACTGAGCACGATTGCTCACGAGTACGCTCACACGTGGTTCGGAAATCTCGTGACGCCCAAATTCTGGAATGTAGCCTGGCTGAAAGAAGGATTTGCAACATTCTTTGGACACTATGGTCAAAGTCTTGTTAGCAATGACTCGAAAATCATGGATTTATTTGCCGTCGAGATTTTGCAACCTGCGCTACTCGACGATTCGGTTGAACATAACAGAACGATGAATGGTCGGGACGTTGACAGTCCCGAAAGCATCCGCCTCAGTATGGATTTTGTGGCCTACAAGAAAGGTGAGTAGATAGAAATTTTTTGATGTTATGCTATGAAAAAGTGATAAAATATTAGCATATCGATGAATTCAGAAAAGTGATTTGTTGGTTCAACTAAATCCGGTGGGCGGCCAAATAAATTTTTCTACTGAACTAAGTGGGATGCTCAAAAAACAAACAAATTTCTTTGTTTTAACTAAACTGATTGTTGAACCCGCCGATCATTTTTCTTGGTGATTAGCTACTATCCAAAACACAGAAATTGTGTTTTTGCCACTTTCAGTTCATACAAATCCTTTCCTAAAAAGAAAAAAAAAAAATTCGTAAAGTATACTTGTTTGAAGAGCTAAAAGTCTTTATTATAGAACTCTAAAGAATAATCAGGTCATAATTTGTATTTTTCTAGGTGCATCGATAATACGTATGATAAAATACGTAATCGGGGACTGGGCCTTTCATCGCGGATTACAATCCTACGTTAATGCACGGTACGATGCAGTTCTAATGAGACAATTAACTTTTACATTTGTCTCGAAATTCGTAGTTTGGATAAATACACTGAGAGAAAGCTTCTTGAGAGCCAACTATAAATTTACTTGATGGTGATCAAACTATATTAGTGAAACCAAGCTATGTTAGGTTGGTTCAAGTGGATCATATAGTTGACATAATTTCTGCATGAGTTCTCCCCATACTCATCCTCACTGTAAGTTAAACTTGGCGTCGAGTCTCTACCGTGACTCTTGATCAACGATATCAAGCTTGGTCAATAAAATTACGGTAGCTTTATCAATGGAATTTTATCTTGGTATTTTTAGTTCCATATAATCATCAATGACTCCGTCTTTACTGCACACATAATCCCGGATTGACTCATCTTTGGATTATTTTATGTTGCTATAAAATCTATCTCCACCGTTCAGTTGCGAGAATGCTCTGAGATTAATTAATCCTCCAAGAAATGTATAGAATAATCGCTCAGCTTACACCAATAAGCCCATATTTTTACGCAATTTTTAAAAAGTCAAGTTTGTAATTTTTAGCCAAATTTTTTCTTCTTATTCGCAAGTAAAATGAGATAAATTATTCGGTAAATATCTCTAAAAGAAAAAACCAAATTGAGTTATTATTATGTATATTTATTATTATACATTTTTGTTCTATATCAAGTTAGTCTGTTAAAATCAGAGCCTCCTTAATTTACGGCAGATTCACTTTTGAAATAGTTCAAACAAATAATCAAAAGTCATTTATGAAATGCACACCGATTGCTCCTGACTGATCAATAATTCTGTTTTCTATTCAAAATTTGAGATATACTTTTTTTATTAGGAAAAACTCGTTCGCAATTCCGCAAGACCTCTACGAACATCTTCAAAAATATTCCGACGAAAGCAACGTACTGGAAAAATCTATTAAGATTAGCGACGTCACTGAGTCTTGGGCAAAACAAGCCGGCTACCCTGTCGTGACTGTAACGAGAAACTACACAACCAATATGACAGAAATATCGCAGCAGCGTTTCCATTTGAACATAAATAGCAAAGACCTCAAATTGGACAATTCAAGTTGGTGGATACCTGTGAACTTTGCTGCAGCCGAATTAGGCACTGCGAGAGTACGAGTAAGTCAGACTGCTTGGATTAGATCTCAGGACAAGAGTATTTTGATTCCTACAATCAATTTAACGGACACGTTATTATGCAACATTCATCAAGCTTTCTATTATCGTGTCAATTACGATGAGGCAAATTGGCAGAGATTGATAAACCATTTGAATTCGGACAATTTCGATACGATTGGTGAACCAAACAGAGCATCATTGATCGATGATTCTTTCAATCTCGCGAAAGCTGGATACATCAATTACTCGATACCATTGAGCCTTTCCAGATACTTAACCCAGGAGAAGGATTATGGACCTTGGTTGGCTGCGACAAATTCCTTTGACTTTCTGAATATCATGTTGAGCGGCATACCCAATGTTCACCGTGAATTCCAAGTATTTTATCAAGTTTTGTAGTATATGTTCAAGTTAATCGATATAACATTTTTTTATTTTTTATTCTCCAGGCACTCGTTAAAAGTCTCACCAAACCTACTTATGAACACGTGGCTTTCCACGAGCCTACTTCGAACGGGTTAAGGCCGAAATTATTGCGGAATTTGATATTATCGACAGCATGTTCTGTGAATAATGTAAATTGTACGAACGCTGCGAATTCCGCTTACAAAGATTGGCTTGCAGGCTCCAACAATGTGTGAGATTTATATTTTCGTTATTAAAATTAAGTCAAAAAATGATACACATGAAAATTAAAAAAAAAAATCATTAAAAAATCGCTTTTCCAAATTGGTCCTCTAGAATTTCAAAGCATATCTAAAAATCCGCGACTTTTCAACCATTTTTCCAATGTATAACAAGAGAATATTGAAAATTTATTTTTTTAAATCCCGCGTAATTTTTATATCATAAGAAAAAAATATTTTCTATTGATTTGTAACATGATTTTGTAGCCTGTTTTATAAATTACTTTTAGTCATTATTACAAAGCAAAACCAATATTCTTGATATCTTTGATGACATCGGTTCTTTTTTTTTTCCACTTTCTCGTCACGTACTTCTGAAATTTTAATCAAACCAAAGCATTGGCTAAGAGTGTACGTGTATTGCATCCTGTAAAAGTGATTTTCATTAGTTCTGATTTCCAGGATAAATCCTGACGACAAGAGCGCGATTTATTGCACGGGAATCCGTCTCGGCAGTGACGAAGACTGGCGTAAAGTTTTGCAGATATTCCTCAAAACTGAATTGCACACTGAGCAAGAATTATTGATCGCCGGTCTTGGCTGCACGAATGCTTCTGCTTTGATAAAGGAATTCCTGAATTATTCCCTCTACGATGGTCCAGAAGTACGCAAGCAGTACAAGCTTACTATATTTAACGCAGTCCTCGCTGGAAATCCGAAGAATGTCGAACACGTTTTAAGCTTTGTTGCCGAAAACTTGAAGAGAATCAATGAAATGTAAGATTGATAAAAATAATTTTTTTTTTTTTTTTTCGCAATATCACAAGAGATATTTTCACATCGCTGTTTGATTAACAGAAAGGAACCGTCTGCATTGGGCAAAATTTTCGATGCTATTAAAAAGCGTGTTGTACGCAAGGAGCAATTACAAAAGGTAATCACCATGATTTGAATCTCTTGCTGCCTAAAAAACACAAATTTTTTTTTTTTCTCTATAGCTTAAGCTGGTCGTCGATGAGAACATCGAATCACTTGGTTCTTCCGTCGAGAGTGCACGAAAAGCCGTGAAGTTTGCGGAGGAAAACATTGCTTGGATAAACAACTACGCTTCAAGTATAGCAAAGTGGCTGAGGGAAACGAATATTCCGTCTGGCTTCTGAAATATTCATTTTTTTTTTTTTTCTTACGCTGAATAAATACTTTCGCAGTATTAAATTGACCTATCTGTTTATTTTATCTTCCCTCTTAGAACTCGCTGTTGCTTATCAAAAACCACGATTAAAGGGTCAGAGGGATAGAACCAGCAGTTAAAACGTCCGGTACCGTGTCACGTGTTTCAGAATTATAATTAAGGTCGGAATATTAAATCGACACACGCGTTTTAGAGCTCATCTTGTTGAATAGAATTCTATTTCATCTCCGGGCGACCCGAGAATCTTTTACTTATGCATTTTATTCAAGTAGGTGAATCCAGCAAAAACAAGCTGCCGAGGATTTGAATGTCTGTGAGTGTTCGTGAGTGTCTGTGACTTTCTATTAGTATCTTTGAATGCCTGTCAGTGTCAGTGAGTGTTTCTGAGTGTCTGTGAGTGTCTGTGAGTATCTGTGAGTGACTGTAAATTTTTGTAAAGGTCTATGAGTGTCTGTGAGTGTCTGTAAATTTTTGTGAAGGTCTATGAGTGTCTGTGAGTGTCTGTGAGTGTCTGTGAGTGTCTGTAAGTGTCTGTAAGTGTCTGTAAGTGTCTGTAAGTGTCTGTAAGTGTTTGTAAGTGTCTGTAAGTGTCTGTAAGTGTCTGTAAGTGTCTGTAAGTGTCTGTAAGTGTCTGTAAGTGTCTGTAAGTGTCTGTAAGTGTCTGTAAGTGTCTGTAAGTGTCTGTAAGTGTCTGTAAGTGTCTGTAACAGTCTGTGAGTGTCTGTGAGTGTCTGTGAGTGTCTGTGTGAGTATCCAAGGAAACACACCATCCTTTATTACACAACAGAAAATTTCGTGATCTCGCCCTTTCGCCGTTAATATCAGTCTCTCTTCTTCAATCTCTAATCGAATTTACCCGCGCAGAGGCTCTCGGGAGCGCCACCCATGCGGCGAATTTGTGTATCCCGTATAGGAACTCGTTACATCTTGAAATTCGCCAAGTCAATAGGGGTAATATAAGGGCAGTCGATAAGGTAGATTCAAAAGCTTTGAGATATTTATCGGCCGCTAGGAAAATCTCATTAAGAAACTAAGTGCTGTACTTTTCTTGTAACAACTGAGTTTCGTAGGTCATATTCAAATTGACACGAGATAAAATACCGTCAGTCCTCACAATTTATATTCTCTGTTTTCCGAAAGACGAGCGATTGGTAGTAGTTAAAAATCTATCAAAATTTAACTTGTACCGATATTTACTCTAATTATTTAAAAATAAAAATGGCTGTCTTGCCGGTACATGCCCGACTGCCTGTATCGAAACATTCAAGAGTTTTATTTTACGCCATTTTTTATTTTTTTTAAATAATTTCGTCGCAATAGCAGAAAAATTATTTAAATAAAAATTAAATTACATGTCTCATCGTAGCTTTACAATTGTAATTAATATTTGTTTTAGATATTTAATTCTTTAAAACACTCTCTATATCCAACTAATCATAGTTCAGCTACTCATGCTTCACTGAATCTATTTGAAAAACGTTATTACTATTGTACTCATATCTTCAATTAACAAATGTACGATAAGCGAGTTGAACGAGATTTGAAATTGATAGCTGCGATAAAATGAACATTGCTTCTAATGTTGATAACTACGGTCCTTAGCGGATTTTAGCTTCGTCTTAAAACATCGTCATATAATTGTGTTCGTTTTCACGAAAACATCCAAGAACCTGTAATGGTAACTGTATAAAGTTGACCGGCTAAATAGCGACCTTTTCAATTTATTATCATGTCAAAAATGTTTGTCAAACGTTTGACACGACGAAAAAAAAAATGTAAAAAATCGAAATTAGCCGGCAAACTTCACAAAGCATGTACTCGTTTGGACTTTGTAATCTCGATGAGGTTTACACCGATCCACTTCAAGTTATCGATCGCAAATATACTGCTCCATAGACGAAAAATTCTGTATGGCCAACACAAATGTAATGACGATGTATAGGACTGATTATGTCGCAGTTGAACGCGATTAGATGCCTTCTATCGATAAAAGGAGTGCTTACTGAAATGACTGGCAAAGGTATTAATGCATTATCAAAGAAAAATAAGATATCGATTATGTATACTCTTGCTTCCTCATAGAGAAAGCTTCGTTTTCAAGAAAAGAAAAAAAAAACAAAGTTCTTTCGTGATTTAACTGTCAGGTACCTCAGAATGATCCAAAAAGTCGAGAAGAGTGGTTTAAAAAAAATGTATGCGAATACATATGAGGCAAAACACATCATGTCGGCCACTCAGATTTTTGTGTTATCACAATTTTGTTGACAAAAAATGCTGATAATTTTTTTTAAATATTCTTCTGACTGATTGAAAATTTGACAATTTTTTTCCGATTTTTTAGAGACATATTTGAGCCATTAAAAATTACTGTCGATAATACTTTTTTATTTTTTAACACGAAAAAAAAGGAATATCGCTCTGGATTAAAAATTTATCTCCTCCTACAATTTTTAATATTCTGTTTTGCCAATTGCTCTTCGTGCTTTGTATGCTATTCTTAACAATAAAACGTGTCGAATTTTTTATATATAATTTTTTTCGCCGAATCAAAAAATCGACAGTGCTAAAAAAAATTTGTTTTTTTTTTGGTTCAAAATATGTTTTCAGCCAAAGTCATGCAGGTGAATTTTTTCAGATTTTTAAAATCATCATTTCCAATAGTTAACTCTCCCGGCGAACCCTCCACCCCCCCCCCCCCCTTAACAAGAAACCCTGTCTCAGTTGATAAATGAATTGAAGTATCCTTACTGTCATAATACTTATCTGATTCGATAACAATTGACTTCTGAGTTTGTTTGGTACATTATGTCGTCGAATTACTCAGAGGAGACAAAACATGTGTTTCTGATGGCGGAATCGTTGATGACTGACTGATTCAAGATAATAAATGAAGATATTAAACGTTTCCATTGTTTTTCAATAAATCATTCTCTTGTATTCAAGTACCCACTTGCCTACTTTTGGCTTAACCTACGTAACTAATTTACCTTTTATAATTACAAATTTAAGCTTGAAACGAAGATCAATTTAATTCTTGCAATACTGCTGACTCGCTAAATATATTTTACAAATTCCACTCAAATGTCCCATTCTGAAATGTAGATACAACTAATCATTTTGGCGATAATAATATTTCCTGCAATATTTCCTGCAATGTGATTCATCGTAGGAACTAAGAAAAATTCGAACATTTTTCACGAAAATCTAAATACACCAATTGAAGGGCTTATTTTATGTGTGTAAACGTATGTATAGAAAATACGACGTATTCTAATTTTAATCAGATGTTGTAATATGGAAAGATTTTCATGCACGTAAAAAGCGTAGAAATTGAAAATTTATGTTTTATCACTGTTACAAAAAATGGAATTAAAAAATTCCTCTTCACTGTTGAAATCAGAAATGTCTTTATATATTGAAGATATATGCTGTGATGGAAAGTTAAGTCCGAGAGAATGTCTCATCATCTATTAATACCGATAAGATGGTCCATGATAAAATCAGGTAAGCATACAGATATGAGTGAATTTATCCACGTGACAAAATATGAATGTCTGCATGGCTGAATCATCATCACAGATAATGACTGTGATGTAGAATTAATTTCTAAGATTTTCCACAGCTTTCTTATTAACCAACGATAATTATCGTGCGCTTACTTTACATGTTTATTGGAAGAGATTATTAATATTCGGTTTAACAGTTACTTCAAACACAATTTTAACTATTTTCTCGGTTGATAGCAAAGAAGATTTCCAAAAAACTTCAGAACATCCTGACCACTGATGTTTTACAGAAAATTAATAAAGACAGAAGAAAAAAAAAGTATGAAAATTAAAAATACAAACTGTGTTTATTTTCTGTATTTAATTTTAACTGTTGATGTCATTGCACTTTGGTTTATCAGACAACAACAAAAAATGTAATCAATCTGGCATTTAATACAAAAGCAGGTTAATCCGAAATCCCAGTGATAAATGTGTTACTATTATTATCTGGAAGACAAATTTCTTTCGGTCAACAATAATCTATAATTGACGCAATTATTTATGCTTTTATATGAATTAAATAATTAATCGATAGTATTAAATATATAATTGAGTCAACAGCCATCCCTTAAATTGTACATAAATTAAGGCTAATTGAATGAATTAAGTGTCTCGTAAAAACGGTGAGATATTTCTGTAAGTTTATATTTTCACTTTTACAGCTTCTTTTATCGATCCCTATGGATTGTAATATCAAGTTACTAAAGTAATTTCGCGCAATCAAACGATGATGTATAAGCGCTCTTGATTGTTTTCTCCTTCTCTGTCAGGTTCGTCTTTTGCCTCGACAGATCGGTTCCGACTACTGACGCGAGTACACGTTTCGTGATAAAAATCCACCGAGGGTATTATCAATTTTCAATTGTATAATTAATTTATAAGAGTCATAAGTGGACTTCGTGATGGTAGGATTAAGGCTAAAAGATACAGACAGATTCAATTGTATGTGTATCCCATGATCTTAAAATATATGTTCTTCTAAATGAAACAAATGGTGTTTTCACTTAGAAATGTATTGAGACGACGTTGTTATGGGTTTTTCTGTATTCAGTGAAAATCTACTTAATTTAATAGTGTAAATGTAGTTGAGGCGATTAAATATTCTGTTGATCGAAACAATGCATTTCTCCAAGTAACACAGCAATACAATTCGTTGAAGGAAACATTTTGTATTCTCAATTAAATGTATAATATATTCAGTAAAATATTTTTTTATTGGAAGAAATGATTTGTTCATTTCAAGATATATTTATTGACTTTGAGGATAGGTATATTAGTTAAAATAAAAAATAATCAATAGCATCTAGTGAACATTGATTGGAGATGGTAATTAAAATAAAACTGTGATAAATTCTATCAGACAAATAAAAATTCACTTGATGCAAGCAAATATAAAAATAAATTAACATGATTGTTTGAAATAAATGTTCTTTTGAAAGCTAGCAACGTAATGATTTCATTGATCCAATCAGGATATTTAATAAATCCAATTATATTTTTAAGAAGTATTTCAAATCATCAATACTGATTTCATATACTGTGTGAAAATAGAAATTGCTCGAATGAGAACGATGAATTTGATCGGCAGTATACGAATCGAAGATAAGGGTTGTAAATCATAATCACAACAAAGTTATGAAAAATATAGATAATCCACATAAGATATTTCCGGAATCGTGTCAAAAATGGTCCGTATCAAAATAGCTGATTAAACTCGATTGACCACACATTATAGTATCGTATCATAATTATCACGAGGAGAGTATCGTAGACCAGACTAAAAATGTAAAAGTCGAAACGAAATGTTAGCTGACGCAGACTTTAAATTAACTGATATAGCTGTTATCTTGCATCCATCGTAGTGTCTTGTTCGAGGCTTTAGCGATAAGATTAGACAAAGATCCATCGAATCTTTTATCCGCGATAACTATGCCAGGAAAAGCTTATAAAGTCGAAAAGTTTTCACGATTTACTCTGTAATCACGACCGCCGTGTCGTGAGCAGTGTTACCTTTCACAACGTTCAGTTTATTGTTCGAAACATCGACAAGATGTCAATTTCACACAATCTTCTATCGGTGATCCTTCTGATCAGCTTGACGAGCGCAGTTCCCCTCGAGAAGGTAGTTGAGACACCCAAGAAAATCGACCTCAAGGATGTCAATTATCGTCTTCCGACAAATGTGAAACCCTCGTATTATACCATCAAGCTGACGCCTAATATTGTCGAGGGTGATTTTACATTCACCGGTGAATCTTCAATCAAGATCAACGTCGTAACTGAAACGAAAGATATCACATTGCACGCTAAAGATCTCAAGTTTAACGAGACATTCACAACCCTGATAAATGCGCAGAATGCTTCTAATATCATTCAATCGAACCCGATTTCGCACTTACTGGTCAACACAACGGACTTCTTAATAATCACCTTCAAGGAGGCTCTTAAAGTTGGAGAATATACGTTAAAATTAAATTATCAAGGAGTGTTGCACACCGACTTGAATGGATTCTACGTAAGTTATTACTTGGACGGGCGAGGAGAGAAGGTGTAAGTAAAAGATCTTTTTTTCTTCATCTCTGTAATCCATGTCATAAAGAGAAAAAAAAAAATGCTCCAAAGACAATTCAACGATGATACGATTGATTGGACGACTTTTCAGATGGCTAGCTACAACTCAGTTCGAGCCAACTTGGGCACGTCGTGCTTTTCCGTGCTTCGACGAGCCGGCTTTAAAGGCCAAATTCGAAATCTCAATCAACCACTACGATTATTACACGGCTGTCTCCAATATGCCTTTAAAGAATCAATTGCCAGATGACAAAAATCCTTCTAAGCGCTGGAGCAACTTTAATGTTACGCCTGTTATGTCCACGTATCTGATTGCTTTCGTGATTTCGGACTTCAAATACCTGACAACCAAAGATGGTAAATTTCGCGTTTGGTCTCAACCCAATTTCAAACACAACGGTCAATATGCTCTCGAAGTCGGTGAGAAGGAACTCCAAGTATTGAATAAATATACGGGTATCGAGCACTCTTCGAATATCGACAAAATGGATAATTTCGCTATACCACAATTCCGCGCTGGTGCTATGGAGAACTGGGGTATCGTTACTTACAGGTGAGTAGCGAAGATTTTTTTTTTTTTCTTTTTCTTTTTTCAACGACTCGTAGATTATTATAATGGGAGGCAACCCCTTTTTTTTACCACACATCTTGATCTTACACGTTTGCTTCTCTACTGGCTCGATATACATACTATAATTGGAATATATGTCGATTGCCAATTTTTTTTCTCAATTTTCTCTCTCAGACACATCTTTCTTCGTTCACAACTTGGTTCCCAATAAACCGTAATGTCCACGTCCAATTTTCTACAAGTAAGATAGCACACATTTCAGATTGTCGAAATGTCCTTATCGCCACAAACTTTTTACTCCACATTTAGATGATCCACAAGCACACCGTCGTTATCGATCGTAGATACTGCTCAATGAACGCTGCAGCATTCTTAGTTACCTACATGAGATAATACTGGTCGATAATGAAGATGCGTTTGTGGAGTGTCGAAATGTGGCGCAAGCAGATAACGGAGAGTCATGCTGTAAAGATTAGCAATATCGAGGAACCGAAAGCGGTGAATCGGTGAGGCATTAAATCTGAAATGTGTAGCAAATATATAATTGTAGTGCTCAGCTTGTGGATAATCGAATGTGGACATTTGCAATTTATAATGCAAATAATGATGGTTAATTTTCTGAATTCAAATGGATCGATAGAACAACATCACCGAATGAACTTAATTAGTTATGAGATTATTTTAAGATTTTGGCGCGCTGCTTAAGTCATTCTCAGAAATATTTATTAACACTTAATTTTCACTCTATGATGTCTTCAATATTTACATAAAACCCCGTCCGACACGTACGTCATTAAATGTAATTGTTTTTGTGGTCTTAAGAATTTTGGTGTTGAATTTGGTGAGAACCGGTGAAAATTTCAGAAGTTTATAAATTTTGAAACTTTGTCAATTTATCAAAATGAATCAACGTAATTTTTGCTATTCAAGGGAGAGCGCTCTTCTATTCGAAGAAAACGTCACGACGACGGATAACAAACAGAGCGTCGCCACGATAATATCGCACGAGTTTGCCCATCAGTGGTTCGGTAATCTGGTTAGTCCACTTTGGTGGGATTACACTTGGCTCAACGAGGGATTCGCTAATTACTTCCAGTACTACATCACTGACAAGGTGCCTTGATGCTTTTTCAAACGAATGACATTTCCTTATCGCGATGAATTTTTATTATACTCTCGATGGAACTAAAGAAATTTACATTCACACTAACAAGCAACATGAAATAATAATTGTAAAATTAAATTATCAGTTGCATGACATTGCAATTTTAATTTTTAGGACAATTAAAAGGCTGAGCTTTTTCGATTTCAATGGAAATTTTAAAAAATCTCATATATTCCCATTGCCATAGATAAATTATTTCTGATAATACTATTTGTAATTAACAGGTCGAAACTACCTGGCGATTGATGGAACAATTCGTCATCAAGAATCTTCAAGAGGTAGCCTTCGCTGCCGACGACAAGGAGGATCAGCATCCAATGAACGGCAAGGTTAACAGTCCATTGGAGATCAGTAAATTTTTTGACAGCATCACTTACAGCAAAGGTAAACTCTCTTTAATATCATAATTTCGATCACTGATTAAATTGAAATTTAATTGTCTTCGAGATAAATAAACGGTTTGCCTTTATAGCTGGCTGCGTAATTCGCATGATTTCCCACGCAATGACCGAAGGAGTATTCCAAGCTGGATTAAAAGCATATTTGTCGAAGAAGTACGTAACATCGTGTTATAGAAATGCATTAAAATAAATTGCCATGTGAATCGAAACAATCTCACGAGATTCTCACTTCGTTAGATCCTACAAGGAAGCTAATTCCGATGACCTCTTCAATGAATTAGTCGCTGCTTCGGGCAAAGTACCAGATTTAAAAGTGACTAAAGAATATTTGGACTCGTGGGCCAATCAACCAGGCTATCCCGTTGTCACTGTCCTTCGTAATCACACAGAAGGTAGTGCAATAATATCCCAGCATCGTTTCTTGACGAAACATATCAATAAGACTACGGAGAGCTGGTTCATTCCAATTAACTATGCAATGGAAAGTGATTTTGAGTTTAAAGATACTAAGCCCTCTCAATGGCTTAAAAAAGAACTTAATGGAAACACGTCGATTTCGGGATTAAAGAAAGGATGGGTGATCTTCAACAAGCAACAGACTGGTAAGCCTTTTAATGCAATAAACCTCCTCCAATGAGGGTGAAAGATATTCTTACTTCGTTGATGACTTTGATGGAACGCCACTGATTAACGCATTGAATTAAAACCAGGCTACTACCGCGTAAATTACGACGGAGATAACTGGAAGCTAATCATCGATTACTTGAACACTGCAAACTATACTCGCGTCCATGTACTCAATCGAGCTCAGCTTTTGGATGACTCCTTCCATCTCGCACAAGCCGAAGAACTCGTCGACCATTCGGTGTTTCTTGACATGACGAAGTATCTCAAACAGGAAGTCGATTATATTCCGTGGAACGCAGCTTTTCGTGCTTTCGGAACTATGAACGCGGCTCTATCGAACACTGCGAGACACGATACTTTTAAGGCAAGTAGCTTTCGAGAAGTTACAACAAACCAGGATCATTGACGATGAAATATGTTTCCGACGATTCGGGGCTATTCACAACATGGCTATTTGATTTTTGTTGCACTTTTAGACGTATATCCTCAGAATTATTCAGAAACTAGAGACGACCGTCGGCTACACGGAATCCAGCAAAGATGATCACGTAACGAAATTCAACAGGATTAATACTATGAATTGGGCATGTTACGTAGGTTCCAAAATCTGCGTAACAGCAGCCCGCGATAAGCTTGAAAAAGATATTCTTGGAACAAGCAAGTAAGTCAAGGGAGAGACTTTAAAAAAAGCAACATGACAGCACATACAATGTCCAACATGATTTTTCTTCCGTCAGAGTCTCCACAGATCTTCGAAGTGTCGTTTTTTGTGCGGGTATTCGTGCTTCGAATGCTACAATTTGGGAGAAAATGTTTACCTTGTACGAGAAAAGCAAGGATGCCAACGAACGCAATATAATCTTCACAGCCCTCGGATGTTCTACAGACTCCAAGCTTCTCAACTCTCTGCTGTCAAAAAGTATTGTCAAGGGAACTCAAATCTCCACAAGCGTGGCCATTAAAGCAGTCTTGGTCGGTAGTCCAGCTGGTGTCAATATTGCTTTCGACTTCATCAACGGAAAACTTAAGGAAATACTTGCCGTGTAAGTTTCTTTCTGTTTTGCATATCATCTACCACGCTGAAGTCACCAGTTACAGTAATTTTTAAGCGGAATCATCATGGATTTTTCCTAAAAATCTATGGTTTCAGACGAATCGCGAATCGTATAATCAACCAACCGAATGAAAATTGTGTAAAAAAGCTTACAAGAATCTGAACGTTTTTGTAGATTACACGACTTTATAGAAAGGTGCTTTCATAGAAATTGACGTTTATGATTTACCTAGACATCCAATATCAATCCGTTCGGGCGAGTAATTCTTCAGATTCAAAGTTTTGCATTTTTCGAATCCTCAACCCAAATGCACATTCATCTGAACATTCTTTCTGAACCGTTGTGCTGAAACTTTTACACTATCCTGATAAAAAAATTTGCAATACCTACGCCCTTTATTTTTTCTATAAACTAGCTGAGTATCGAAACTGTCGAAAACAGATTAGTTCTGGCATAAATATTCTTAATAGACAACTGAAACTGTCGCATTAATCACTATTACGTTACAGCAACGGTGGCAATTTTGAGACTATTGCGAAACTCTTGAGTGATATTGGAAGCAAGATGACTACAAAGGCTCAGCTTGAAAAGGTTTGTTTCGTTGTCACGTCGCGATTGCTATATTCTCATTCTTTTCTTGCTTATATCGGATATATTTTTCTTGCAGCTCAATAAATTTATTGCCGCCAACAAGGAGCACGAGGGTGCTCTGAAGGCAGCCGTCGAGAGTGCTACTAGCAACATTCAGTGGGTAGAAAAGAATGAAAAGACGATAGGATCATTCTTGGACAAAGAATTCGGCACGACACCCAAGCCAAATGGGTCAAATACCTCGAGCGCTTTGATACCCACTATTCAAATAATTCTCATAGCTTTGGCCGCGTCAGTCGTCTCGCGGTTTCACTGATACCAGAGATGAAATATTTTCACGTTAATCTAACGTTGTGGCACTACTCAGGACAACCCTGCTCGAAGTCACATTTGCAATATCAGTGCTGATTAAATCAACGGACAAACGATTTTTAACACCGAATTTTGTACATTTGTAAATATTTAACAAAAAATTGTTATTTTATAAATAAATGATCGCAAGTGATACATTTGCTCATTTGTAATTGCCGATTTTACTTGATTTCTTATCCTGATGAAATTTTTTTTGCTCACCGCCGAGGGCAACAAAAGCTTACAGCAAAACTCTCGTGAGAAAAAGTTTTTCCGCACTCGTATCGTAATGTACTAAAATATAATATAGTCTTTATGATCCCAAATAAAAACTCACACTCATCAGAAAAATGTTTACCGCACTCGTGTCGTAATGTACTGTTTCATCATTTCGGTAGGAGCCAAAAAAGAAAATTCAAATATCTAAAAAAAATCACTTTGAAGAAGACAAATAAATAACGAACTCAACTTATTTTTCATTAAGATACATTAAAATTGCATTTTGTATTTGTAATGTATTCGTGGAGACTGAAAACCTCCGGTCGAACTATTCTAGCTCACCAAATACGACTGAATAGGTGTATAAGAGCAGCGATCCTGTCTTATAATCAGTGAACGATTTTACGTCATTTATCAAAGTTATTTTTATTCTTTGCGTCGACTGATAAATCCATATTTCAGTCTTTGAATATACGTCAATTAAAAGCTAATCAAATAATGAAAACCTCATCAATTTTATTTGACGTCATTTGTACTGTGTTTAGAAGTCTCGTTGATTTCTCGCTAAAACGTTGATATTTCTTATATAAATATTAGTACCATGATCAGGCTGTAATTAATTATCTGTCATTCACCTGTATAAACAAATAGCGAAAATAACATTCGTTAGGTATCTTGATATATCACTGAATAACATTGCCCAATGATCGCGATTACTCTACTTTATATACTGTGTATACTATAATTCACAATAATTGAAAAAATAATTCACAAGTCACAACGTATAATTGAAACCACAAATATTGCAAAACCGAAAATAGCTAGAAAAGCTGTATAAATGTCGTCAGTAAAAAATTCATATCGCGCAGACATTCCATACATACCATTCTTAGATTTCACAGGCCATTAAATTTGTCAATATATGTTACGTTATGTTGCTTTAACTCTCGAGCAACTTCAAAACTATCGCACTGACACATCGTTCTAAAGTTTCGAACATATTAACAACCAATTATACTCCCATACTTCCTGTTTAACGACACGTGAAAATATTTCCTTCAAGCATTACGGAAATCCCCCACTTTTCCCACCTCCCAATCTCCTTATCAATGAACTTCCTTGAATATTTGTCCTATAAGAAGCAGTAGCAGCGGCAAGTTGTTTTCATAGTATAGAAAAATGTGTCAGTCATTTTTCAGCAGAAGACGTGACTGGTAATACTATCGTCAACGAAGTGACATCAATTTAAATATCTATAAAAATAAAAAAATAAAAACAATATTTATATCCAATGAACGAACACATTGGCGAATTGGTAGTTAAGAAATACTGATTGTATTCGATATTACAAAGTCGAGTAGGAGTTTTTTTTTTTTTGCATTTAATGTCTGAACTACTTGAACAGCCATGTAACTGAAATAACGTGTTCTCCATCGAGTAACTAGTTCTTCCACCTTTGACCCAAAAGAGGGATCAGTTCTTTTTTCTATTTTCTCTTTTTTTAATCAGTTGATTCATTGAACATAAGACAGCGTTTAATTTCTACTATTTTCGTGTCTTTGAGTGTTTGCCAAATACATTAAAATGTCAATCCTACATAATGTTGTATCGACGTTCCTATTCGTTACCCTGGCGCGTGGACTTTCATCTCTACAAAATTCAACGATTTCCGAAAGCAACGAAATCTCTGAAGGAATCAATGGAATAAACTATCGTCTTCCGACGAATATATTACCAACGTACTACGTCATCAAGTTGGAGCCTAACTTAAGGGTGGATGACTTTTCATTCGAGGGTAAATCATCGATTAATATTGTTGTCTTGAAAGCTAACAAGACGACGATAACTTTGCACGCAAGAGATCTTACGATTGACGAGGGATACACAACTTTAGTGGGTATTAATAGTACAGTAAAGCCTGTGATTCACTCAATCAACAATGTAACGGACTTTTTGACTATCGATTTTGACACACCAATCGCAGTCGGGAGTTATTGGCTGAATTTGAAATACACCGGTTTGCTGAAAAGCGATTTTAAGGGATTTTTCAGAACGTCGTACGACAACGAAAATGGAGAAAAGGTGTAAGTACATTTTTTTTAAATTCTTAGCCATTTTATGAACATCATCTAAAATATATATTTTAGATCCCCGAAGATTTAATAAAAGTCACGTATAGTGGGAAGTGAAAAAATATTTTTTCTTAATGGTACGATTGCTGTTAAAAAAAAAGATATATATATATATTTCTTACCAAATGTTTGACTCGATTAGAATTTAACCACTTTGCACAAGAAAAAAATCTTTTTAAAAATCAATGTCAAAAAGATATTACTAATCATTTTTCTGCATTATAATATTAATATTGCACAGTTATAATAAATTAGTTTTGTGCAGAATACATTGAATATGATATTTAAGACAATCTACAAATCTTTTGGTATCCTACTATTCGAAAATTGATCTATGTGTTACGAATACGAATTTTTTAAAATTCTTCTCTTTTCGAATGCAAATTTTTTTTTTCCTTGATTTGTCGTCTAATATGAAAGTAAAAGCAATGTGATTATAGCAGCAAAACGACGATGGTTTTCAGATGGCTGGCAGCAACTCATTTCCAGGCAACTAATGCACGTGAAGCTTTTCCTTGCTTCGATGAGCCAGCTATGAAAGCCAAGTTCGAAATCTCCATCAAGCACTTTGACAACTACACGGCAGTCTCGAACATGCCTGCACTAAACAACACTAAGGATGACGTTGATTCACAAAAAATATGGACGAATTTCGATGTCACTCCTCTTATGTCAACTTATCTGGTAGCTTTTGTTGTCTCGGATTTCAAAAATATATCAACCGAAGATGGCAGAATCAGATTCTGGTCGGAAGACAAGAAAATCCATAATTGTCACTATGCTTTGGACGAAAGCAAAAAGGTACTTGAAGCACTCGAGGACTACATGGGTAGCAGACACGTTATCACCAAACTGGATAATGTCGTGATTCCGTCATTTACCACTGAGGGCATGGAAAACTGGGGCCTCGTAACTTATAGGTTTGCAATCAAAGATATACAAAAAAGAAAAGAAAAAAAAACTGTGAAGACGAACCTTGCACTTAGCTTCCTTATAATCTACCTTGCACAAAGCTTTCTCAACGAGGAAACCAACATTGATTTACATACTTTCTCATTGAGGTGACTTCAGTGTAGAGATGTAAGAATCCATTTCCCCAAAAGTCAACATTTTATTTGGTCTGCATTTCTTACAACTTTTCATGTGATCTTGATTTTTCATTTAACTTTGTTAAAATCCACAATTTACTAGAACTTAAAAATTATACTATTAACTGTCCTCAAACATATTTTTTATAAATCCATTTTCCATGCTGTTTTCCACGGTTTCTTTGCATTGACCACAAATTTTCCAAGACATCCACTCGAAAATGTTCGTACTTATCGCTTGTATAACTAAAGCGAGGGAAGAATTCTCTACGAGAAAGGAGTCACGACGACATCCCGCAAGCAAGTTATCGTCGAGACACTAATTCACGAGTTTTTCCATCAATGGATTGGAAATCTCGTTAGTCCAGCTTGGTGGGACCATCTTTGGCTCAGCGAAGGAATTGCAAATTACTTTCAGTACTTCATCGTCGACAAGGTACCTCATTAAGTGTAGTCTAAAATAGTCATACGCGTTATCTTCAGTGTCAATAAATTCAATCGTATATTTACAGATCGAGTCGAATTGGCGCGTGATGGATCAGATGGTCGTTCAATGTCTTCAAATATACGTTTTCATGGTAACCGATTTCGTGACAAACGAGCATCCCATTAACATTAAGGTGAACAATCCTTCTGAGATTGATAAGAACTTCGACCCCATCACGTATTATAGAGGTAAATCTTCATTCCAAAAAAAACGAAAAAAATCAAATAAAAACATGACCATTATGATGTTCTTTTCCTTTATACACCCAATTAAATTGATACTTTATCCTCTTAGGTGGAATTATAATACGTATGATTTCACACGTACTCACTGACAAAGTTTTTCAGAAGGGACTGAGGCAATACATCAAGACAAAGTATATTGTTTAATTTTCCATACTCTGAATTTTTATATTTTTTACCATACTCGATTGATCATGATAATCGTATTTTTAACACAAGGGAATATGGCTCAGCAACGTCCGAAGATTTATTCAATGTGTTAGCCTCAACAGCCGAGAACTTTCCCACGAACATATCTCTGAAAGTGATTTTAAATTCGTGGATCGATCAATCAGGCTATCCAGTTATACACGTGAATCGTACTTCAGCGTCTCCTGGTCACGTGTTAATAAATCAGAGACGATTTACAGATCTACATAAAACGAATATGACGAGCACGGATTTGTGGTGGATTCCTTTGAGCTATGCCACTCAAAGTAATCCAAACTTCAATGACACTCAGCCTTCTCACTGGCTTGAGCCCACCCGGCAACAGGAGGTACCCATTGAACTGGGTGACAATCAGTGGTTCGTCTTCAACAAGCAACAAATCGGTAAAACTATTAAGATTACGGATACACAGAATTTTCACAAGTAACTTTAGAATCTTAAGTTTTGTTGATTTTAAGCAATCGACAAATTTTTACGTTATTTCTAAACTGACTAAGAATCAACAATTAAGGGGAGGTCAGTTGAAATAATCGGATATTCAAAGACTGATATATCATTTACGTGGCTGGTAGTATTTAAAAAAAATGTACTATCAACCTATGAAATGAAGAATTTTTTGCTAGGTTGTAAAAAGCACATGGGTAATACGGGTCACCTGCAATCATTTTTTTCTTTCATTTTCACACTTTTGAAAGAGAACCAGTCGGACAAAAATATTCTCAAATAATTAATTATTATTTGAGAATTATAATTGATAATTATTTTGAGAAAATAATTTTTTAAATAAGAATTCAAACCTACCAAAGAATTCTTTATCTGAAGAATCAATAGCAAATATTTTTTTAAATAATGCCAAGTAAGTGAAATATTAGGCTTTCAATATCTTTTAATTTAACTTAATTTAAATTAAACCATTATTATTATTATTAATAGGACCCTATCGTGTGAATTATGATGCGGAAAACTGGTTACTCATTGCTGATTACCTCAACACTCCAAATTACACCAACATCCACGTGCTGAACAGAGCTCAATTGTTGGACGACTCGTTTAATTTAGCACGCAATGGATATCTCAATGATTACAGCGTGTTTCTAAATATTTCGCGTTACCTAGCGCAGGAGGACGACTACATAGCGTGGTATCCGGCTTTTCCTGCCTTTGAAATTTTAAATACAGCTTTGAAGAATACAGAAACGCACAAACTATTCAAGGCAAGTGTCTTATTGTGAATTTTCGTTATTGTGCACAATTCTGCTTATCATTTTCTAAAATTCAATTATATGACAATATAAAATTAGTATTCAAAATTTAAAATTATTTAAAAGAATATTTTTTAAATCAATATCGCTGGGCACGTGAAAAAAAAAAAACTTGGCTCGATTAAAATTTTTTTGCATTCAAAACGAAGGCTGTTAGCTTCAAATATTTATTTTAAGGTTCTGACTATTCGAGGTGGAATTGCATTCGACTTTGAAGAAACATACAAGATTCTTAATCTTTTTTTTCTCGCTTTTAGTTATATATTCTTAAGCTTATTGAGAATGTAGAACAGAGGGTGGGTTATAGTGAAACGCCTGAGGACGATCATGTTACGAAACTTAATAGAGTTGCCGTCGTAAAATGGGCCTGCGCGATGGGCTCCGTGAAATGTAATGATGCAACCCGTAATAGCGTCATCGAGCACATAAACGGATCGAAAAAGTAAGTATTTGCGTTATAAAAGTTTAAAAACTATAAGAAGAAAAATCTTGGCCACTTTGGCTATGAGCTAGAAAATTTTGTTATCGAAAAAAGTATTTTTCAGAATTTTTTTCGATTTTAAAATGATGGCATTCGACATGTCACGTTAAAAAAATATTAAAAAAAAAATTACGATAGAAAAAAAAAGAAAAAAATTCTGTTGCATTTGAGAATCTAACTAATCCAACAAAAAATTACGAGCCAGATCGGAGAGGTCGAGGGTCAGACCCAGGTCGAAACAGGGTGGATTACCCATATTTTTTCGCGTTATTTTTTATAAAATTACGACGCAAATAAGCATTGAAGTGAATAACAAAGTAGATTAAACAATTGTTTTTCAATTTTTAGAATTTCAACTGATCTTCAAGAAATCATTTTCTGCGCGGGAATTCGCACGGCAAATATGACGATTTGGAATAAAATTTTCAACTATTATCTTGAAGCCAAAGATGAAGAAGAACGCAAGTTTATTTTGAGCGGTCTAGGCTGCTCCGTGGATTCGAATATCATTAAATCCTATCTGGCAAAGGTTCTCGATCCGGATCTAAAGATCCGCATAAAGCAGGATCCTCTGCTTCGGTCTAATTCACACTTGTTCCCAGTGGCTGATGGAAATGAGGCTGGTGTCGATATCATGTTGAATTTTGTCAAAGAAAATTTTGTAACTCTGAACCAGACGTAAGATTCATAATATTCTACACATATTTAATCAGCTATGAAATATTATTGGTTTATAAGACATTACGAATAATCTACAAAATTTCACGTTCTTACTTTTACAGTCAATCGTCTTGGAATGCTGCATATCTAAATGCCATTGTGTTAACAATGTCGACTGACGAGCAGATAAAAAAGGTTATTTCTTTAATACCGCAATTCATACACATTTATCACTAATATTAGTTACCAAAAAATCTTTCATATATCGTATATTTTTCTGTTTTAGCTGAATGAAATACCATTCAACATTGACAAAGAGATATTACATGAATGGACAGAAATAGTTCATAACGAAAACGTGAAAAACATTAATTGGTTGAAGAAATACGAACCACAAATACGATCATTTTTGCTATCGCAAAATTTAGTTGACGAATCAACGATGAAATCTTCATAATGTTAGCCAATAAGCGTTATGATATGTTCGATAGATTTGAATTAAATCAATAAAGAGATTTAAGTGATATATTAGATTGAATTTTTATTATTTTCATATTGCTATTGTTTCGAAAAATAAAAAAAAAAACCTGTACATTGAGAATCAATTAAACAAGAGATAGCTAAAATTTCAGAGGCAACAGAAAAATAGTGAAAACTCTTTTTTTTTCGTATTATTTTCGTTCAAATATAAATAAGCAATGTAATTTTTCTTAAAACTAGAGTTTCAAACATACGTGGACGTATGTCGGAGTTACGAGCTGATCGAAGAACACAAACGTCTAAAATTGTTTTAGACTTCAAATGAGTGATCCATATATATATATTTATATGTATATAAGATACATGTATTCGTGAATCGTATGTATTAGGCAACCCACACCATTTCGACCTGGATGAAATCCTCGACCTCTCGAACTTGGTCCATGTTTTATATTATATTTCCAACTCTAAAAAGCACTTACAATTTTATAGATATTTTTTTCCCAAATTCAGACGTAGTTACGATTTTTCAAAACCAGCATATTGTTAGCCAGATCTAAAGAATCTAAAAACAAAAAAAATCCTGTGCCAAGTATAACAAATTTTAAGCCTGGATCCAAAGTAGGTTGGCGTTCGTTTCTATTTTTTTCAAGCTTTTTCCGGAAGAGAATTGAAAAAAATGAGTAGATAAAATTAGTCCACTGTGAGCTGTTGCTCGAATATTTTTATATATAAGACGTCATTTTTAAATTTTATTTCACAATTTTCAGAAGCGATTTTTCTTTCTTTTTTTTTTTAACAAAATCGCTTCTCAATTTTTTTTTTTAATTCTTGAAAATCCCGTGTTATGTATAAAAATATTATTTATTTCGGAGTAAAAGAAATTTTTTGTCGATGTTTCGACATGGATATCAAAAGGTTATTAATGTTTTGTTTATTTTAAAAAATGATCACTTTTCATCAAATACAAATCCCATGAAATAATTATGACAAAAAATTTGTTTTTGTCTAACATAATTAAAAAAAAAAAGTAATATAATAAATATAATAAATAATAATAAATAAATTTTTTTTTTTGGGTAATTGAACTTATATGGAATGCCTCATACACGCTTATCAGTATTTCTGCTGTTACGCCCTTAGCTGATGATTGATCAGTGACGATATAGTGATAATGTCATTCCATAGCTTAGACTTTGCGTTTTTTTAAACTATTTATTTGATTCAACAATTTTTATTACAGACATTCATGTATATGCACACGTGCATGCAATAAACATTATTATCTACTGTTAAATGATCTACGGCAATAACACGCGAATAACGAGCGTGATACAAGGCCGACTGATAGGAAATAACGCTGTGTTTATTGCTCCACAAGTCTACGTATAACACAGAAACATTTTCTTTTTTTTTTGTATCATAGAGCCGATGTTTGTGAGGGGCATAATGATGAATTTGAGTTAAGGTAGTTCCTGCGATGTAGTCAACTCAATCATTTTTTAATCACCAGGATTAAAAAATTATTTCTACAGGTTTTAAAGGAAAACCCAGAAAATATTTCATGTGCTAAAATTTAGAATATAGGAATTATACAATTGACGCTAAAAATTACGTTCTTTTCTGCGGACGTTATAAAAAACATGAGGAAAGGGAAATTTGTTCACAGGAAGGAGTAGTGGGCTGGTTCCAACTTATCTGTGATATTTTTTATTGGCTTGGCTTCCAGCAACTTAACTAATCTATATATGAAACCATCCCCGTACTTCCTTATTATTGACCCTCTCCCTCTTCCCTGGATTCTTATACTATAACTGGTGATTTCAGTATCAATATATGTTTATAATATAAACAGATGATCCACAGATTTTCCGACATAAGTCATCAGTTGTAATGCCATCATTCACAGCGTAACATCCGCCTAATTCTGCTGACCAAGCGCGCGAAATTTTCACATAAAACTTTAATAACCAAGCAAGGAGACGTAAAAATCGCGCGAACGCTTCACGGTCCTGATAATACAATTCCACTCTAAAAGAAATTTCAAGATTTCGATTGTGTTCTTCATCGAGCTTTGACCCAAAATAGAGATCATATTTTTTGTCTTTTTTAATATTGAATCACAGGATTCTTTTCTTTTTTTTCTCTCTCTTTTCTGTTGTGACTTTGAGTTTTGTTGATGAAGACACCAAAGATGTTCAGTTTACACAAACGTGTACCGATGATCCTGCTTTTCACACTAGTCACACACGGACATTTTTCTCTGCAAAATTCAGCGGGTATCCTAAACAATGAACTCACCGAAGCTACGACCGAAATCAACTATCGTCTTCCGACGGACGTATTACCTTCACGCTATATCATCGATCTGGTGATTAATTTGGATGATCAAGAATTTTCATTCGAGGGTAAATCATCGATAAACATCGTTGTCCTGATGGGAAATAAGAAGACAATCACGTTACACGCGAAATATCTCACGTTTGATGAGGAATACACAAATCTGGTGGATGTGAATAATCAAACGATAAAACCTGTGTCACACTCGTTCAACAATGTGACGAACTTTTTCACTGTCGGTTTTAAGGCTCCGATAATAGTCGGGAGATATTGGTTGAATTTGAAGTATAAAGGTTTAATAAACGTCGGTTCCAAGGGATTTATCAGAAAGCCATCATATGTCAACGAAAACGGTGAAAAGATGTAAGCATACTTTGTACTGTCGGGATTTTTGTCGGGATTTTTGTCGGGATTTTTGTCGAAATTCCCTGTTAAACAAAAAGAACATGGCCTAAATTTTCCACTTTCAAAAGATGTGGTCCAAACAGAGATCTATGATCTATATATCTCGAGATATATCGAAATCATAAAGCCAGTTTATAAGCCTGTTCATTGGTCGGTACATGTCGTAAAGCGAACTTCATTCGTCCGTCACGTGCGGCGCAGCAGATCCATGGATCGTATGCGCAACGCGTTCGATCTACGGCGGCAAATTTGAATCGCACATCTTTTGCTCTAAAAATGCTTTCTTTTTCTTATAACAAATGCGTGTTTGTAATGCAATAAAATGGGGCATTTAAATAATTTTACAGTCTACAAGTGAAAGAGAAATCATTATAGAACCCGATTAAAAATGACGTGATAATAAATCATTGTTTTGCAAATATTTATAGAGAAGTTGATTATATTTTTTACAAACGCGTCTATGCATGATTATTTTTTTTTCTTATAAAATGAGAAATGCTAATTGTATATCCTTACTTTTCAGATGGCTGGTTGCAACTCATTTTCAAGCCACTTATGCACGAGAAGCATTTCCTTGCTTCGACGAGCCAGCTATGAAAGCCACGTTCGAAATATCCATTCAACACCCTGACAACTACACGGCCATTTCGAACATGCCTGCAATAAGTAAAATTAAGGACAATGTTGATTCACATAAAATATGGACGAAATTCGACGTTACGCCTATTATGTCAACTTATCTGATAGCGTTTGTTGTCTCGGATTTAAAAAGTGTATCGAGCGAAGATGGCAAATTCAGATGTTGGACCCAAAAAAATCGAATTCGAAGTTGTCGCTACGCTTTAGACGTGGGTGAAAAGGAACTTAAAGCACTCGAGGATTATATGGGTAGCAAACACGTTATACCGAAAATCGACAATGTTGGAATTCCGTCGTTTAGCAATTCGGCCATGGAGAACTGGGGCCTTGTAACTTACACGTTTGTAATCAATGATATATGTATATATAGCAAATCAACCAGCACCGTTGCGAATTATTGAAACATAAAAATCTCCTCAAAGCTATAATCGAAGTTCAAAAAATACATGTGCCAATTTATTATCAAAGATGATATTTGAAATTATAATTTAAAGTCTGCTATTACGTTTAGAATTTTTATTCAGAGTCGCAATTACAAATTAAGCATTCAATTTTCTCAATTGTTTTTCTCAAAAAATTGTGTTTCAAAAACACAAACGAAATCTCAACAAGTCTCATGTACATAATTTAAATCCGACACTTTTTAGATCGAACAATTTCCACATAATCTTATGCAGAATCCTACCTTGCCAACAACCGGTAAGGTAGAAACTACAGTTGCGTACTGCTAGTAAAGTAGGACTCTGTGTTAATGGCAGTCGGTAAGGTACGATTCTGTATTACTGGCAATCGGTAAGCTAGGATCCTAATTTCCAGCAAATAGTTAATTTTTGTAATTCACGAGAGCAATATGAATTTTAACGCAAACGCACATTTTAATTATGAATGAATAATCACGAAAAACAAAAAAGATTTTTCACGAAAACAAAGCTTCCTCTACGAGGAAGAAATTGGTCTTAAAGACTCTGAAAAAAATTCACAACAAAATCAGGGCACTATATACTTTTTAAAGTACCATTTAATTAAAAAAAAAAAAAAAAAAACTACCTTATACCAAAATCGTCGTACTTATCGTTTTGTCTTCATCGAAGGGAGAACAGACTTCTCTACCACAAAGGCGTGACTTCAACCGCCGACAAGCAACGTATCGCCTTGACATTGTCTCACGAGCTTGCACATCAATGGTTCGGCAATGTGGTCAGTCCAGCTTGGTGGGATCAGATTTGGCTCAGCGAAGGATTTGCAACTTATCTGCAGTACTTCATCACCGACAAGGTATCCGATAGTTGTATCGCTTGAATCCTTTAAAAAAAAACATCGATCATTTTTTACAGGTCAAGCCAAACTGGCGTTTGATGGATCAGATGGTCGTTGAAGTCCTTCACAAATTGGCTTTAATTCCGAGCGACGATAAGCTTAAGCGTCCCATTAATTCAAAGGTGAACACTCCTTCCGAGATTGCTGCGATTTTCGACACATTCACGTACAATATAGGTAAAGCTTTATTACCGATATATACGAATTTTCCAAATCATCGATAAATATACAGGGTGTCTCGAAACTATGGGATAATATTTATATATTCGAATTCGAATTCGAATTTTTACAACCAAAATTGACTAAGTTATTAGCAATTTGAATTAGCCAATCACAGACCTTTGTGTCCGCTCGGAAAGTCAAATTCCGACTGTCAGTGTCCGCGCGAAATTCGAATTTGCGGGCGGACACTAAAGGTCTGTGATTCGCTAACTCCAATTGCTGATAACTTGGTCAATTTTGGTCGTGGAAAATTTTGACCGCAGACTTTTTTGTTCAGCGCGATCTTGCCTATTCGAATATATAAATATCATCACATAGTTCCGAGACACCTTGTATATATATATATATTTTTTTTTTAAATATAAACCTAACTAAATTGATTTTTATCGTCTTAACAGCTGGAAGCGTTATACGTATGACTTCGCATATTCTCACCGATAAAGTTTTTCAGTCTGGTTTACGGAAGTACATTGAGGAAAAGTATATCATTTAATTTTCTATACTGAAAATTGTTATTTTTTTTTATCTCATCCGTTTATAATTATTTATCTTCTTTTTACAATTTTGATTCTAATAAAATCGTGTCTTTCAAAAGGAAGTACGGTGTAGCAACGTCGGCTGATCTCGTCAACGCGTTAAACTCAGTCTCGAAGAACTGCCCGAACAACACATCTCTGAGAGAAATTTTTAATTTCTGGATGAATCAAACAGGCTGCCCGGTTATTCACGTGAATCGTCACTCAGCTTCTCCCGGTCACGTTTTAATAAATCAAACGCGATTTACAGATTTACATAGAACGAATGTTACGAGTACGGATTTGTGGTGGATTCCTGTTAATTATGCTACCGAAAGTAATCCGAACTTTAGTGATACTAAGCCATCTCACTGGCTTCCACCCAGCAGTCTTGAACAGGAAATATCATTTGAATTGAATGATAATCAGTGGTTCATTATCAACAAGCAACAAACTGGTAATAATGTGTTAAAATAATATATTGACATATACTTTTTTTTTCGCACTTTTTTTAGAATCTCAAATTTCGTTCATTTCAATGAATCGACAATTATCGAACCATCGGCTGGTTCATTTTCACTGGAACGTTATTTTTTTAGTACAACAAGAGATGCCAATGCTCAATATTTTATTATCGGTATTGTTTAAGAAATATTATTATTATTAGGGTTCTATCGCGTGAATTACGACAAGCAAAACTGGAAACTCATTGCCGATTATCTGAACACTCCGAATTACACGAAGATTCATGTTATCAATCGGGCTCAATTGTTGGACGACTCGTTTAACTTAAAAGAAAATGGATATCTTGACGACTACATCGTGTTTCTAAATATTTCACGATACCTAGCGCACGAGGATGATTTCATTCCGTGGTATCCGGCTTTTGGTGGCTTCGAGATTTTGAATAATTTACTGAAGAAAACGGAAACTTACAGTCTTTTCAAGGCACGTGTGATTTACGATTTTTTTTTTTTTAATTCATCAGAAGCTGGTTTGAATTTTTATAAATGAGATTTTACAAGAGAATAAAAGTTCTAATAATGATTTGAATTATTCAAATAAATATTGATAAAAATAACAAGTTTTTGGAAATTCGAGGTAGAATTATATTAGAACTTTGAACGAACAAAAATGATGCTTAATAATTGTAATATTTTTTTTTTCATTTTTAGCTATATATTCTTAAGCTCATTGAGAGTTTGGAAAATAAGGTGGGCTACAGTGAAGTCCCTGAGGACGATCACCTTACCAAACTCAACAGAGTTAAGGTCGTAGAATGGGCTTGCAACATGGGATCTGTAAAGTGCTCTGATGCTGCCACTAAGAGTCTCATCGAGTACATTAATGGAACAAAAAAGTATGTCTCAGCTTAGGAGACGAAATGAAACAAAAACCCATGTATATCATTAACTTCTGATAATTTACATAACTGCGGGCCAAATATTTTCAAATAATTCTCACTCGTGCTTGAAATTAGTATTTCTGGCATGAGTGCAGCAATATTTGATGTAGAAGTAAAATTGAAGCAAGGTCGTGGGTTTGAATAATTATTTACAAAATTATTTTCTAAAATAAATAGTAACTCTACCAATTTATTTAAAAAAATGTATACTCATACCAAAAAAGTGTATTTCAATCTTAATCGAGAATTATTTGGGAATATTTGGCCTAGAGCTTCTTTGAAAAAAAAATTATTGTACGTGATCCGCATTACTGTTTAAAATTCGATCCAACATTTTTTTGTTTAAATCCGCAAATAGAGAATCAAAAAAGAAACAAAATTACTGATCACAAACTTTTTTTTCCCGGAAAAACAGTCTCTAGAAGCTACGACGATCCAAAGTTTTGATTCATCAACAAAAGCCTCAAAATTAGATCCCAAAATGTGTTTTTGAAAAAATCGGCAGATTTTCGAAAATGAAAAAAAGTGCCTTAGAGCTTGTCTCCGAATTATGGTTTGGTTGTTATCGTTGTTCGAAGTTTCATAATTGTTTCATAATTCCAGATGCGGAAATCTTAAAGTTCATCTTATTAGTCAAGTTCTATGTCGCAAATAGATATTAAAATCAAACGATCAAGTTAATTAATCGATAATTTGCATTTCAGACTTTCTTCCGATCTTCGTAGACCCATTCTATGCGCGGGAGTTCGCACGGCAAATCTGACACTTTGGAATAAACTTTTCGATTTATATCACGAAACCGAAGATGAAAAAAACTGCGAGTGCATCTTAAACGCTCTTGGTTGTTCCTTAGATCCCGACATTATCAAATCGTTTCTAGCAACGGTTATCGACGCGAAATTCAAGATCGGAAAAGATCGATTTCGCTTGTACCTGTTTCAACACTTACAGGCGGTGACACGGGGAAGTGAGGCTGGTCTCGATATCATGTTGAACTTCGTCTTAGAAAATATTGAAGCTTTGAAGAAGACGTAAGTTATATAATATTCTACACATATTCACGCGATTCTAATATCGTTTTATATAAGACGATAAAATTAATCTCCAAAGTTTTTCATTTTTATGTAGTGGACCATCGTGGTTTAGACCATATCTCTTTGTCATTGGAGAACACACGATGACATCCGACCAGGATGAAAAGGTGCGTTTTTTTTTGCCGCACATCATCAGCATTTCTCATTTACGCTTTACTTTGGCAACATATTTTTGTATATCGTAATGTATTTTTTTTCGTAGGTGAAGGCAATCATTAATGCGATATCAAACGACAAAATGCACTATGTACATGATGTCTTCAAGTATAAGATCGTTGATGACGACACGCTTCGTTGGTCATCAACAAAATACGAGTCCGAGATACGATCATTCTTGCTATCGCAAAACTTAGTTGATAACTAATCGGCAAAGTCATTACATTTATAGCCAAACATTTATTGCCCCAAGTTCATTGACCCTGTCGTAAAATTACGTTTAATTACGAACGTTTCACGTGCCTAAAATATCGATTTTTACACCTTTTGAAGTAAAATTTTGTACAATACTCGTTGTAAAAACTCGATTTTCTTAACTCGATTGATGGCGACAACAAGAAAATTGCGTCTACTCCAATTTTGTGGAGTACGTATACCTGAAATTGAAAGAGGAAATTAATTCCGGATACAGGAAGGAAAGATTTTTTTGTATTGGCAAAATGTCGGCAATTTATTAGGAACGACAGAACTTTAATATATTCATCTTTCAAAACCTGCAAGAGCCATTAGAATTAAGTCGCGTTTGCCGTCGGGTGTTTGTGTTGTTTTTTTTTTTTTTTTTTCTCATCTCGTGTGTGCATTTAAATATTATGTACAAACGGTTAAGTACTCGTTAAATCGTATTACATTAATAGTTCTGCTCGTTTTGTCGGTATATTTGTCAGTCTTAGATTGCTTTTTGCCAAAAAAAACGTCGTTCTATTATCCCTGTACACGACGAAACAATGTATAGGGGTAATTTATCGAGAGATCGCACGGCGAAAGGATATGGAAATACTGAGCAATTGTATTCCTCGGTTTTTGTCATTTTTATTGCAACGTCAATTTGCGATTTAAAACACCGATCACAGCTGAAGGGAACCCGCCGTCAGAGATTTGTCACATGATTCCTTCGCTCTTTAGCGAATATTCAATTTTCGAAATATTCGAAATTATAATTCTTCTTATTAATCGAAATCCGTAGACAACGAAAAAGCTCTACGATTTATAATTTTTTAATTATATGAATTTTCAATGAGACTCCAGTACTTTGCATGAGTCAATTCAGTGGCCAGCACAGTTTTAAAAATTACTTGTCAATATAATGACCATAATTCAGGACAGACTGTAGAATATGTCTTTACGTATTTGCACACTGGTCGTCTCATTTATGCTTACTCCTGATGGAGTTCATTTTCCTTTATATCTTTGAGTAGAATAATTGGTAGCTTTTCAGTTTTAAGACGTTTCCTCTTTTAATCGAGGAGTGTAATGTAAATTTTGTCCCCATGATTTAATAGATTGCGCATCAAGAATCTAAACAATTATGAAAAATTACAATTGGGCAGTCAAGATTATAAAAAAATAAACAAATAATTAACAACGAAAAACTAACTGAAAGCACGATTTCTAAAAAAAAAAAAAGGCTAGAAAATTGGTGTACGCTTCTGTAGATAAGTATATGTGGGTTTAATGCAGTCTATCCCAAATTGTTGTCTGTTTATTGTGATCATTTTTTAAACCATCTTGAAAATGCTTATTTTACCAATGTGAAGTATTCTTTCTTAAAACTCGCCTTCGCAATTTATTCTGACGACAATAATTTCCATTTAACTCATCAAGTAAATAAATTATCGGAGCGAAGGGATCACGTCCTCTGAATCTATAAAATCACAATATTCTGTGTTCTCATACAGATCACATTTAAAATCTTCCTGCTCATTTTTTGTTTATCTTAAAAAAGTGCATCAGCTTCGGTAAATAAAATTGATATGATAGATTTGTCATCGTTTAAAAAGTCTCTCTGCCATTGATTGTTCGTCAAGTATTTATTGAGTTCGGTTCATGGGTTCCCTTGAATTACAATCGGGCCTCCGTCGGTAATATTTTGATAATTGATTCGAGCTCTATTGTAAAATAGACGGTGCATCGAGTGCGTAGATAGTATACATTCTCCGTGTTTTAATTATTACTTTATCTTTTTTTTTTTTTCCTTTTCTTTGCGACACCGATGTCGGAAATATAGAAAAAAAACGAGGAGAATGCGGCGAAAGTACATCATCCGTGAATTCACAAGAACAGTGATTGAGAAAATACGAGCTTAATTGATAATCTATTATTCATTTCCTTCAGCTTGTCTTCTCATACGGAGATAACTGTTTTTTTTTTTTTTTTGTATATTACGTGCAATGCGAGAAGGATCAATAGCGTGCATCCTTCTCTGCTCAGAAAAATATAATATGTATTCGTGGACTATCCTTTCCCCGTCTGCTAGCTCTCACCGTATACGCACTAACTATCTACACACATCTATTGTTTGTGTTTTTTTTTATGTTTTCCGTTTTTTTTTTCATGATGTTTTTAGCCTGTCTTTATCTACGTGACGCCAAAAATTGTTATGTAAAACTTTTAAGTCTAGATAAAAAATCTATCTTGCGTTTTAATCTTTGATTTTCCGTTAGAATTCAGACTGTTACCAGGTTCGTCACTGACAAATGAAATTTTAAAAACAAGAAGAATCGTAAGACCGTTCGGATTCTTTTGTCACCTCTAGTACGCCTGTCCCTTCTCACTTGATTTTCTCATGCTCGAACCAATGGCCCTTTTCACTGGGCATTATTTACCATGATGTGAAAAAAAAGTACTCTATTTTTTGGTCAAGCTGCTTATCGAGACTTTTATTCATTGTCACAAAAATCAGGTTTGCGCGCAGAAGCGAAGTTTTAAAAAAATGAGTTTTGTGCGGGAAATAAAAAAGATTAGAAATAAAA